>JAWZYV010007262.1:0-26841 GCA_038373885.1 Cheiracanthium punctorium
TTTTAAAAATACGTCTCCCTCTCTTGCAACCCTTTACAAAAAGAAAAGAGATAAGAGATAAGACTGCGCTATTAATAAAGGCTTTAAAATTGTTTTTATAGATTATGCAGTTTAATTTTTCTTCTCACAAATAAATCCAGTATTTATAAAAGGAAATTGAGCCAAGCAAAGAAATCGTCTGTTTGGACATAAGAATAACTATGTATACAAAAAGGAAATCTTTGGAATGAGAAACTTTTTTCACGTTTTCAGAAGAGCGCTCGTTGTAATTGCTTCACAACAGGATTTGACTTTTAGTTGTACAATAACAGTAGTATTTGGCGCATTATGGCAATAAACAACAGATGTTTTAATCCGAATTTCGCAAAAAATCGCTTCGAGATATGGCGCGGGACCCGTTTTTATTTATTTTTTTCAACTGGCAATTTTAATGTTTGCTACTGTAACCATGACAACCAAACCGCAAGATATCAAACCGAAATTTTTATAAGCAGGTGCTACGGAAATGAAAATCCTTCTTTACTTAAAAATTCGTAAAAATTCTCCTAATTTATATTTTTTCTCCGTTTTTCTTTTAAAAGTGGGCGAATTGTGTGCTCCGTCTTTTGCCGAAATATAAAAAGGTTATGACAGATAGAATTCTAGATGCAGCAGTTTAAAACATATTTTACAAAAGTCAGCGTCAAATTTAATTTTATTTGAAAAATTCCCCAAAATCTGCAAATTATGTTACACAGTCCGAACAAACAGTTTTTAAAAGAAAATTTTCTTCTCTATACGATGATGTAAATATCGTTTTCTTGCGAGTGCAATTACCGGCGTTATTATGTATTACGCAAGAAAAATCGCTAAAAATCGGACAAAACATAAAATAAAACATTTTCTAATTCGAATTTCGAAAAAATCGCTTCGAGGTGTGTCGAGACCCGTCTTGGAGAATTTCCGTACAAAATTTGGTAGGCCTACGATCACCCGTTTCGGAGCTACGCGAGACATAGACAGACAGACAGACAGACAAACGGACAGTTTACACTCTGTTTTATTTATATAGATTTCTAATATCAGTAAAAATCGAAGAAAGTCGCAAAAATATCCAGGCACAAATGGGTTAAATTCTTAAAAGAGTAAGTGGTGTGTGTTAAGACTAAATTATAAAATTTGCAAAATTAATACAATCTTGTAAAATTTAATATAAAGTGTACAAATATTACATAGAATTAAAATTTTTTACCATATGCTATTTTGAGCGATGTATATTCAAAATGTGAGTAATTATTTGTAATTTGCGTTTGCGCGTAAACTAAAGGGGTCCAATATTTTATCTTCTATATCCCATGTCCAAATATCAAGGATAACAAAACTTCTCTGAAAGACCACGGACAATCTAAATAACAAAATTTTTACTTGTTTGTCTTTAAAATTTTAAGTTTAAATCATACTCAGTATTATACTACTCCTTAAAGACATAATACAGTGTTCGAACTCGGGTATCAATTTAAATTAATAAGACTTTACAAAATAGTTTCTAAGTTGTTGAATTATTGTTTTATTTTTGTGGCGTTGCATTTCAGAGCCCGCTCCAAGGCAAGCGCTGGTCGAAAAAGCGCGCTCCAAGTCGACTTTACGAGCCGAGGATCCTCCGTACCAGCTGGCGCAGGCGCAGACTCCATGGAGAAAAAAGAGCAGCTTTGCTCCGCGGAATGCAAGTCAGTTTCGATGGCTCGCCCGTGAATGCCGTTTGGGGCAACCCTCCTCGCTACAAAAGCGCTAAATGTTTTATGTTTTAATCTTTCTATTGATATACCTTCTGTTGATTTTAGTTAATAAATGTTATTGTCTGTTCTACTGTTAAACGTTCTTGTTTTATCACACTAACAAGTAACACTGGTGACCCGGAAAAAAGTTTCAAAGAAAGTCAATTAAAGCTTTTACTCAAGATGACGGATACAGGATCTGAAGAGGCTGACAAAAATGCGAGTACTACTCTGAATAGGGTCTCTGTCAAGGTGCTGCCCTTTTGGAAAGAGAATCCAGCTGTGTGGTTTCGTCAAATTTAAAGTCAGTTCATAACTTCTGGTGTAACATCAAGTTTAACGAAATACCATATTGTGATCGGAAACATCGAAACAGAAGTTCTATCTCAGGTTAGTGATATAATTGATTCTCCTCCTGATGATAATGCATATAGTGTACTTAAAAAACGCCTGATAGCTATTTTTTCTGATTCTGAGGAACGTGGGTTAAGAAAACTTTTGCAAGATGTAAATTTAGGAGAAACGCGTCCCTCCCTCCTCCTCCGCGAAATGCAGGAGTTATCGGGAACGAATGTTGGTCAGGGATTGCTTAAATCCTTATGGTTGCAGCGTTTACCTACACAAATAAAAGCTATTTTGGCTAGCTCAGAGGATGAATTGGATAGATTAGCTGTAATGGCTGATAAAATTGCTGACGTAACGAATTTGTCATCTTTGAGTAGCACAGAGTTAAGTTCAAAACCGGAGAAGTTAGAAGTTACAAATAAAGCTCTAAACGATTTGCAAATACAGATTAACGAATTAAATACGAGAGTTGATAAACTTTTTACTCTGTATTCTCGAAATAGATCAGTTTCTCGAAAACATAAAATTTCTACCCGTCGTTATGACAGTGAGGGGAGGTCTTGCTGGTATCATTTTAAGTTTGGTGAAAAGGCAACTAAATGCACGAAACCTTGCTCTTATTCGTCGGAAAACTAAATAGCCAGGCATTTTCAGCGACGAATGTTGAGGCTTTAAAAGATTGTCGCTTAATAGTACGTGAAAGAAATTTGGGCATCGACCTACTAGTTGACACCGGAGCGGATTTAAGTGTTATTCCACCCACACCTGATGAGCGCTTTTATAATTCAAAGTCTCTTTTAAATTTGCTAGCTGCAAATGGTACTAAAATTAATGTATTTGGAAAAAAGATATTGAATTTAGATATCGACCTTCGTAGAATTTTTCCTTGGACATTCACAATAGCTGATGTATCTCGACCTATCCTCGGTGTAGATTTCTTGCATAATTTTGGAATAATCGTCGATTTAAAGTCTAAAAAATTGATTGACAGCTTGACTAGCGTTTCTTCTCGAGGTAAAATTTCACAGGTACTGTGTCAAAGAATAACCCTCGTTCATCCGTCTGAAAGATTCGATATGTTATTAAAACAATGCAGTTCTTTACTTGATGATAATTTTGAAACGTCTAATAAATCAAATGTCTGCCATATAATAGAAACCAAAGGCCCACCGGTGGCGGCTAAAGCTGTCACCAGATAAATTAGCAGCAGCTAAAGCGGAATTTTCATACTTAGTACAAAAAGGAATTTGTAGCGTTTCGAAAAGTTGTTGGAGTAGTCCACTGCACATGGTTAAGAAATCCGACGGAACGTGGCGTCCATGTGGAGATTATCGTGCTTTAAACGCAATTACAGTTCCTGATAATTATCCAATCCGACATATTTATGATTTCACATATAATTTATACGGAAAGAAAGTTTTTAGCACATTAGATTTACGAAAAGCATATCATCAAGTTCCAATGAATAAAGAAGACATACCAAAGACCGCTATTATTACGCCATTCGGCTTATTCCAATATAATTTTATGACCTTTGGATTGCGCAACGCAGCCCAAACCATGCAACGTCTTCTGGATCAAATTTTGGAAGGATTAGACTATTGCTTTATTTACATAGATGATCTGCTAATAGCTTCTAACGACCTAAATGAACATTTACTCCACCTAACAGAAGTCTTTTCTCGTTTAAAAGAACACAAATTAAAGGTTAATTTGCCGAAGTGCACATTTGCAGCACAACAAGTAAAATTTTTAGGACACATGATCGATAAAACAGGTATAACCCCTTTACCCGACAGAGTAAAAGTGATTGAGGAGTTTCCAAAGCCAAATACTGTCGTTGAACTTCGACGTTTTTTGGGTATTTTAAATTTCTATAGAAGATTTTTACCGCATTCGGCTGAAACACAACTCCCATTGCATGCAATGTTGGGACCTGGTAAAAAGAATGATAAATCAGTATTGAATTGGTCAGAAGAATCTGAGAGATCCTTTGAAAATTGCAAGAGAGTATTGAAAGAGATAACGTCCTTAAAACATCCAAATTTAAAAGCTCAAATAGCAATAATGCGTGATGCGTCAGGCAAGGCCATAGGCGCTTGCGTCCAGCAACATAACAAAGGTGGATGGGAACCTCTGGGATTTTTCTCAAGAAAATTAAGCTCTACTGAAATGAAATACAGCACTTACGATCGTGAACTTCTAGCGATTTTTGCTGCAATTAAATATTTTCGTTATCTTTTGGAAGGAACTAACTTCATAATTTTTACTGATCATAAGCCTTTAATTAAAGCATTTTCACAAAAATATGATAAACTTTCTCCACGACAAATTAATCAGCTTAATTTCATTGCGGAATTTAGCACTGATGTTCGTTATATGGCTAGTTCAAAAAATACAGTAGCCGATGCCTTATCAAGGATTTACGAAGTGCAGTTCCCGCAACCTTTGGACTTTCCAGCTATAGCGCGGGCCCAAGAATCCGATGAACAACTTAAAGAACTCTTGTCAAATCCTAACACCGTTTTTAAGTTACAGAAACTACCTATTCCGAATTCTGATTACTCTCTATATTGTGATACTTCTACATCTCCATACTGTGCTACCATTCGCCCATATATTCCGGAAGACTTTCGAATACAAGTGTTTAATACAATGCATTGTCTTGCTCATCCTGGTATTAAAGCAACAGTGAAATTGATCACGGATCGCTTCGTATGGCCAGGCATTAAAAAGCAAATTGCACAGTTATCGCGAACCTGTATTCCCTGTCAAAAAGCTAAAGTTTCTCGGCATGTACATTCTCCTTTCGGTGAATTTAAAGTTCCAAGTCAGCGTTTTTCACATATAAATATGGACCTGATTGGACCTTTACCATCTTCGCACGGTATGTCATACTGCTTAACGTGCATAGATAGGTTTACAAGATGGCCAGAGGCTTTCCCACTTCAGGATATAAAAGCTGAAACAGCGGTTGGATTGCGGGGTTTGGAATACCCGAGCGCATAACAACTGACAGAGGTACACAGTTTAGGGGTGAGGTAGTACGATCACTAGCAAAGAATTTTGGAATAAATTTGTCACATACCACGGCATATCACCCACAGTCAAACGGGATTATTGAGCGCTGGCATAGAGTGCTAAAACAGTCCATAATGTGCCATACCTCCATTCATTGGACTGAAGCTTTACTCATGGCTCTTTTGGGATTACGCACGGTTTACAGAGAGGAAATAGAATCTTCCCCAAGTGAACTAGTGTATGGAGAAAATCTTAGACTACCAGGACAGTTTTTTACAGCTACAACAGCCGATACACCTAATAGCAAATTTTTTTCAAGGTTAAATAGGCATATGCAACTTTTAAAACCAGTTCCTACTACTAGTCATAATTCAACAAAGATTTTTATTTTTAAAGATTTGCATACATGTTCACACGTTTTTCTCAGGGTAGATGCTGTCAAGCCATCTCTATGTACCCCGTATACAGGGCCTCACAAGGTGCTTAAACGAGGTGATAAAACCTTCAATATCGTTGTTAACGGCAAGGAAAGGACAGTGTCAATTGATCGTTTGAAACCTGCTCATATGCCCTCTCTAAATCCTCTTCCAGCACCATCTTTTAAAGATGTTTCTCTGCCAGATCATACAACTGAAAAAGTACCATCAAATGATGAAACAGTTCCCTCTACGGCCACTGAAACAGTGCCGCCAGATGTTACAACACCCGTTTATCGAACCCGGTATGGACGTAAGGTCCAATTTACAAAAAAGTATCCTGAACTCTAAAATTCTTCTAGTCTTTCTCGTTTCAGATTTTTTTCCAGGAGGGGAGGTGGTGTGGCGTTGCATTTCAAAGCCCGCTCCAAGGCAAGCGCTGGTCGAAAAAGTGGGCTCCAAGTCGACTTTACGAGCCGAGGATCCTCTGTACCAGCTGGCGCAGGCGCAGACTCGAGGAGAAAAAAGAGCAGCTTTGCTCCGCGGAATGCAAGTCAGTTTCGATGGCTCGCCCGTGAATGCCGTTTGGGGCAACCCTCCTCTCTACAAAAGCGCTAAATGTTTTATGTTTTAATCTTTCTATTGATACACCTTCTGTTGATTTTAGTTAATAAATGTTATTGACTGTTCTACTGTTAAACGTTCTTGTTTTATTACTCTAACAAGTAACATTTTCATCAATAAAGGTGAAATTAATTACGACATTGATCGAACTGAGAAAAATAAATTAACTTTACTGAACACTATTGTTAATGGGGAAAATAAACATTAAGTATGATTTCCAACATGAAATATTGTGTGAATGATCTTATATAATAAAATTGAGAGTAAACAAAGTTTGTAGCTTGCTGGACAAAATTTACGTTTATGACAGCTTACTCTTCATTATAAAATTGGAAATATCCTGTAACCTTTTTATGAGGCATCAGAAAATTACATTAATAGTAATAAACGGCTTTCATAAGGTTACTCGGGAAATGCTGTGAAGCCTGACGATCATCGCAAAAAAGGCTATTTTGTGTTAGAAAATTTTATAATCTATGCGTTTAGCATGATTTATATTTGTTGTTTAAATATGAAAGAAACACATATCGTTGAGGATATGAAGAAATGTTTATAAAATGTATTCTACGATTATATAAGTTTACCACATATATGATTTTTAAAATAACAACCACATAAAAAAAATACATATTGTTATGGCGACAAAGCGGTAACCAGATCAGATGCGTGCAATATGAAAGCGAAAACAATTAAATCGAACAGTATTGCTAATTATTGCAAAGGTTTACGTAACAACGATTCAAAATGACAGATGTTAAAACTGCAGAGGATTTCAATTCTTCCGTTCCAACACGGTTCCGAGTAACAGGCATTATTATTATTTAAAAAAAAAAAAAAAACAGTGCACTGGAATCAACATAAGAACTCTGGAACACATTCTCATATTTGCAGATGTTAAATGCAGCAGACGATCACTGCATTTCTTTTGCTTTGAGTTATTTTGTTGATAACCGCCTCTAAAAGTGATGTATCTTGCTTCTTTTTTTTAATTCACATAAGCAACGTAGCAATAATGACATTCTTGTAGGAATAATTAAACGTGAAAGAGGCATCGTGGGTAATGCCTCCCACAGAGAGAAAACTTTTGGCCGCAGATAGTATAGAACAAGTTGCACAGCGTTTGAAAACACTGGATGAATATCGGCCAACAGATAATACAGAACAAACTGCTCGGAGTTAGAAAACAATGGTCGAACATTGCCTAAAACAAATGCTAAGGCTGATGTAAGAAATAGTCAGCGATTGTGAGCCTTGTTTACTTTAAAAACTTGTTTTACCTTTCTTAGATACAGGCTAAATACGTGACACCAAAGCGATCTGAAAAATATACTTCGTCTTGCTCAACACGGCATTCCGACAAGATAAGAATATACGAGCAGCAATATTTTAAAGACAGCCTTCATGTGAAAAAAATATCCATTATGCGTATCTTTCTTCAAGAAAACACACATCGTTAGCAGAAATACAATCATTACAATAATATTAACATTTACTTACTTTACTAATCCATATTTGAATGACTAGAGCAGCAAACCATTTTTTAATGGCTGACGTAAACAAGCAACTGCGCTGGATAGAGACTTGACCTTGCAGTAGATAACATGGAGTTCGCATGCGGTGCTCTTAAATATCCCAAAATGCAACGATTATGCAACGTTTTCGAAACGTCCCAAACACGGAAATACGAAATAATATGAAACGGTTGCAAATTGGTTTTAAAAACGAAATTTTCGCAAAAAAAGAGCAGGTTAATATTAATCCCAAAATGCAACGATTATGCAACGTTTTCGAAACGTCCTAAACACGGAAAAATGAACTAATATGAAACGGTTGCAAACTGGTTTTAAAAACGAAATTTTCGCAACAAAAAGAGCAAGGTAAAATGAATCCCAAAACGCAACGTTTCTGCCATGTCACAGGTTTGGCATATTTGCAGCGTAACCAATATACAACCTTTGAAGCGAAAAAGCAACGTTTCTGCTACGTCAGAAATAGGAATATCTGCAACTTAACGAATATGCAACCATTGCAACCAAACTGCAACGTTTAAAAACCGTTGCGTGCTACCTGGGTTCATACTTTGTACGTCTACTATTTTCAGTGACACAACTACTGTGCCATGGTGAGCCTCCCTGTTATAAGTATATTAAACATTTTTATAACACACCGAATACGGGCAGATACACAGAAATTTTCTCAGGCGGAGCGCAAAGCTTGCATACCCGAATTCTGAATTGCATGAAATGTCATCATAATCAAAAACCCCATTTTAGCTTGTGTGAATTTATTCCTCTCGTACGTAGATTTGTAGCTAGGGTCGTGAAAGTCCTTCACGAAATTAAAATTTTGCCCCCCCAAGAAACATTTTCGAAGAAAAGAAATAACAAAAAGTCTCCAACATGCACGCCCCTGGCCGTCCTCTAGCTTCGTCCGTGGGTGCGCACACTTGCGCTTCCCACTTGTATCCATCCTCGAAACTGAATCTGTTTGTATCATTTAAAAGTTTTTTAAAGCCCATAGCAAGCATCTTCCGTCTGGAAGGATTGACATGGGCCCCCATGGAGGCAGTGGAGTAAACAAGGTTGGGGAGCCGCTTGCGACCAGCTGAAAATAAAGGTGAAAGGCAGCCGAACGAGGAAACCGAGTGAAGCGATAAACTGAAAAACCAAGTTGAAATTGGGGGTCGCAAAATGTCCAGAATAGGGCGGCAAATATAAAGACCGTATAGGCGACATAACCCTCTTTAAGCCGATGCATGGAAAGTTCCAAATTGCTATACATAGAAACAATCGGACAGTGTAGCAAGGGGGATATAAGGGAAACGTGCAGGAGCGCACGCTCCCTTGAGAAATATGTATACACTAGATTGTTCGATGATGATTCATTCCGTTCCACTGAATCATTCCTCGCGTGGCGTATGTAAACTAACATAGAAGCATTTTTCATTTCAAGAGGGAACTCTGAAATTTCTCCTCAACCACATTGGATGCCTCTAGGGTACATTTGGCTAACCAAGAGAAACTGCCAGTCATAAAGTAGAACTCTAATGATTTGCAGCCGACATATGTCAGACACAGAGAGTCAAAAACTCAAAGAAAAGAGAGTAAAAAAAAAATGTGGGCGCGAAGAATCCACTAAGAGAGGG
The DNA here is from genome assembly GCA_038373885.1 of Cheiracanthium punctorium. Taxonomy (NCBI): domain Eukaryota; kingdom Metazoa; phylum Arthropoda; class Arachnida; order Araneae; family Cheiracanthiidae; genus Cheiracanthium; species Cheiracanthium punctorium. Next base: position 9,306 of record JAWZYV010007262.1, read on the forward strand.
CGCATCTACTCGCGGACAGATAGGCCATTCCGACCCTGGCTCTACAGATATGGTCACGTACACGCTCAATGATTTCAGACCGGAGGAAAATTCACCACAGAAAAAGGGAGAGAGAAAATTAAATAGTACTATGTGAAATTATATATTGCAATGCAACATTAGAAAACTTTTTGGTAATAAAAAATGTATTTTTCAAACTCGAGCCAAAATGCCGCTCCATAAATTTGCCACCCAGAAGAAGCGTCCGCTTTGTCCGGCCTTAGAGCTGCGCCTGATACACTATGCTACATAGAATTTTTATTATTTAAAATATAGATTCCACCTATTCCTGATCTATGTAATTGCTATGCATTATAGTTGAATGCTTACTGGTTATACGCGATTAATTTATTCAGTATGTCTCGAAAATTAGTCATGAAATTATTCCCAATTAAAAGATAAAATTGTGGGGTTGAGAGCACTTTAGTTCCGATACTGGTCACCAGTGGGTGTTTTGCGCCTGTGCTTGTGCGTCTAATCCCAATCAAGCGTATGTTTGAAGTATAAAAGTCTTTCCTTTGTTCATACTATAACATTTTGTTCACTGGCGCCGACTTGTAAAAAATATTGCGGGGGGGGGGGAGGATCGAATAGGTAGGTTTGGAAAGGGGGGGGGGCTAGAAAATACTCAACAGTAGTTTCCAAAAATTCAGGAAGTTTGCAATCACGTTCTAAAATGAGAATTTTGCACTATAATCCTTACATAAAAAAATTCTTTTTACATTTTAGAGATCTGTATAAACGTTTCAGTTATCCTAACTCAATTTCAAATAAGTGGTGCGTATCAAAAATGTATGAAACTAAAAAGACATGAAAGAAGTCATGTGCTTTTATTTTTAAGATTATGGTCGATTATCAACTCGAGTAATCTAGTGCTCTCCGCGGGTGTCTTTCTAAGGGGTCCTAACCCGTATTTACGAAACGTTTCCGAGAAAACTACTGGAAACTCCAAACGCGTATGTCGGCCGATGCGACTTGGATTTGAACCAGGTACCTTCCGTCTACTAGTTGAGAGCGCTATGTGCTCGGCCACTGGTGGGGCACGTCATATTTTTAAACTGACTTCCAAAAACAGGAAGAGGCTCTATGTTAAACGCATATGACTTTTTAAAAAAAATTTCATTCTCTTTGGTATAATTTTTTTGTTTTTGGGTGATATTATTATTGGTGGTATTATTTTGGATCAATATATTTGAGATCAATATAAAAACGAGTCAATTATCTTTTATTTCGGAAAATATTTTATTTGGGCGGAAATAGTAGTGGACGCAACAATAAACGCAATCCCCCGAAACGAAAAACAGTGCGGGACTGCATTCCCTAGTCAGCAATGCAGTGAACCGATCTAAGCATTGCCATGATGGCTGTGCTACTTACCCTACAAACGAATGCTTTCAGATGGTCCCTAAGGAAAATGCATACATCCATGTGCGGAGTGGACATTTCAAAAATCTTCGCATGTAAACTTATGCAAATATTGGTTGTGCAATGTTTCACTTAAGGTTCTATTTTGTACACCGGAGATGACATCATGCATTTTCTTTTTCAAAAACTATGGGTCATTATGGTATCGTTCCCTGGGTATTGTTTTTATTCCAAACGATATATGTGCTGTGTGCCTATGACAGGCATTGCAGTAACCTACAATCGAGACATTGGGTACTACTGAGTATGGAAGTGTTTGCCAGTTTATATTTCGAGCACCTATACCAGGCGGTCTACATTACTCCCCTACGAATTCGCGGACAATTAAAGAACCAACCCTATGATCGTAGAGAATGCTGTACTAATATCCATACAATCTGGGAGCGTTAGTCACCTTTCTTTGGGCATTTTTTATTTATTCCAAACGATGTATGTGCGTGTGCAGAGTTAGTGCGGTCTGGATGGGTACCCTTTATATGCTCATCCTTTACTCCTAAGCTATTCGACCGATCAACTTCAAATTTTGTACAAATATGCAGGAATACACAACAAACAAACAAAAAAGTCTAACAGAAAAAAACTTACCTATTTTACGACTAAGTATAGCATTTTTTTTTCTTGTCAATGGAATGTCAGTTAGTCGGATACCTTTGATATTCGATTTTTTAACAACTTCAAAGTCATAAATGAAAATCGATATACTTAAATCCAGTACCGTTTGAGATGTGCATTTTACTCTCTTAAACCAGATTTTGTTGTTGAATTTGGAACATCTACTTTCAGACTTGCCTGCTTGCTTTTAAGAGATTGCTTATAAATACTCGTCGGATAAAATGGACAACACGATGGTAGGTTTTTCTAGCTCAGAGAAAGGGAATTTAATGTTCACAGGACACAAAAAAAAAACAACAACCAGAGAGTGAGTGGGAATCGAACTCACTACCATAATCTTAAGCTATTAGTGGAGAAGAGGACAGACCTTTAACCTCTCAGCCACCGGCACCCCTCTTAAATCAGAATCATTTGATTTTTACTCATTTACTAGGGATCATTTCGTTAATGATGCAGTAATTATCAAGGGTGTCCCGAAATGGTGGTAACACGTTTTAACCCTACAGTACATGCTCTAACCGATCGGCCACACTCTCATTTTTCCATAATAAAAAGAAAATTTTGGAGTTTTTGTCTAAATTATACATATCTATATAAATAAAATTATACCTTTGTCTGTACATTTCTTGGAATTCAAAAATTTTGCTATTTCTATCCGTTTCAAGCACCCGGGAATCCGATGCGACCCTCAAAAAAAAGTTTGTCTGTCTGTCATTCTGTCATTCTGTCATTCTGTCCGTGACGCTTTTTTTGTTTAAACATCATGTAAAAACGACTGAAGCGAATGATATGAAATTTGGTGTCATGATAGGTGGTCACTCAACTTAAAGCATAGGCGTCGAATTTTTAAAAAATCTTGATTAGATTTTCAGATTTTGCGAAAATCGTTTCAAACTGCGTAAATTTGTGTTCAAGCATCACGCAAAAACGACTGAAGCGAATGATATGAAATTGGGTGTCATGATAGGTGGTCACTCAACTTAAAACATAGGCGTCCAATTTTTAAAAAATCCTGATTGGATTTTGAGATTTTGCGAAAATCCTTTCAAACTGATTAAATTTGTGTTCGCACATGACGTAATAACTGCAAAGGTGAAAAAATGATATTTGGTGAAATGATAGGTGGTCACTCACTTTAAACTATTAGCATCTAATTAAAAAAATCGATCAGATTTCGAGATTTTGCGAAAATCGTTTAAAACTGAGTGAATCTTTGTTCCCGCATTACGTAATGGCGACTAAAGCGAATGATATGAAATTTGTTCACACGATAGATGGTTGCTCAACATAAACTATAGGAGTCCAATTTTTTAAACATTTTTATTAGATTTTTGAGATTTTTGAAAAATTCTCTCAAAATACGTTTATAATTCTTCAAACATCACGTAATAACGACTAATACGAATGTTACGAAATTGAGTGATATGATAGGTAGTTGCTAATCTTAATTTATAGGCGTTGAATTTAAAAATATTTTGCTTACATTTTGAGATTTTTCGAAAATCGTTTTAAAATGCTGAAAATTTGTTCCAGCATCACGAAATAAAGACTGCAGGGAATGAAACGAATTTGGGTGACATGATAGATTGTCACTCAACTTAAATTCTAGGCTTCAAATTTTTCAAAAATATTGATTAGATTTTGAGATTTTGCGACAATTATTTCAATATGTGTAAATATTCGTTCACGCATCACATAATTACGACTAAAGCGAATGAAATGATATTACTTAGTTACTCTCTAACCTGTAATATTTTAACAATACATGAAAATTATAACTTCGCTTTCTTTACTTTGGCAACATACTACATCCATTCTGTGTACTCCTACAATGCTGACGAAAGTTCTTGCTTTTTAGAAATTTTCATTCACTAACCCGTCGAGGACGGGTACTTCAGCTAGTACCCATATATAGTCTGTCGTTCTGTCATTCTGTCCGTGACGCTTTTTTTGTTCAAGCATCACGTAAAAACGACTGATATGAAATTTGGTGTCATGATAGGTTGCCACTAAACCTAAAACATAGGCGTCGAATTTTTAAAAAATCCTGATTGGATTTCCAGATTTTGCTAAAATCCTTTCAAACTGCGTAAATTTGTGTTCGAGCATCACGTATAAACGACTGAAGCAATTGAAATGAAATTTGGTATCATGATTGGTGGTCACTTAGCTTAAAACATAGGCGTCAATTTAAAAAAAAATCTTGATTAGATTTTGAGATTTTGCGAAAATCCTTTCAAACTGCGTAAATTTGTGTTCGCACACCACGTAATAACTGCAAAGGTGAAAAAATGATATTTGGTGAAATGATAGGTGGTCACTCACCTTAAACTATAAGCATCTAATTAAAAAATAATCGATCAGATTTTGAGATTTTGCGAAAATCGTTTAAAACTGAGTGAATCTTTGTTCACGCATTACGTAATAACGACTAAAGCGAATGATATGAAATTTGGTCACATGATAGATGGTTGCTCAACATAAACTATAGGTGTCCAATTTTTTAAACATTTTTATTAGATTTTGAGATTTTGTGAAAATTCTCTCAAAATACATTTATATTTCTTCAAGCATCACGTAATAACGACTAATACAAATGATACGAAATTTATTGATAGGAGAGGTAGTTGCTAATCTTTATTTATAGGCGTGATTACATTTTGAGATTTTGTGAAAATCGTTTTAAAATGCTGAAATTTTGTTCCAGCATCACGAACTAAAGACTGCAGGGAATGAAACGAAATTTGGTGACATGATAGGTTATGTCACTCAAATTAAATTCTAGGCTTCCAATTTTTCAAAAATATTGATTGCAATTTGAGATGTTGCGAAAATTATTTCAATATCCGTAAATATTCGTTCGCGCATCACATAATTAGGACTAAAGCGAATGAAATTATATTACTTAGTTACTCTCTAATCTGTAATATTTTAACAATATATAAAAATTATAACTTCGCTTTTTTTTTTACTTTGGCAACATACTACATCCATTCTGTGTACTCCTACAATGCTGACGAAAGTTCTTGCTTTTTGGAAATTTGCATTCAGTACTAACCCGTCAACGACGGGTACTTCAGCTAGTACAAAATAAAGACCATAATGGAAAATAGTTTTTGTTTTTAAACGTGTATGGCAACATTATTTTTTGAGCAAACGAGCATGAATTCTATTTTGAATAAATAACTAAATAAATAAATAAATAAAATATGCAGAATTTTCGATTCCTTTTATTTTCTATTGCTAAATGAAAATAAATAGAAAACTATTTTAATTATTAGTATCAGGACTAAATAAAGTAGAATTAGACTATATTACTTTCTTTCGTTTTATGAGAACTATAAAGTAGAGATTCTAATTTTTAGAATTTGAACTTCTTCGTGATTTTTCTGGGAAAGTGTACAAGTAAGTAACTCTTTTCCTACAATAAGTAAGCCTAAATGAAGTTGCAATATTATATTCAGTCTATTTTGAAGATCATGCATTTTAGCGCTAATTCTTTACCTATTAGAGAGGAGTGGGCAATGCAAATTGAAAGAATGGGAAAAATAAAATGAAAAAAAAAAGACTTTGCCATGAAATAATCCCTCGCATTCATTTTTCAAAGTTACAGTTTTTCAATTTTACACGTTCTCCGCACAGAAAAAAATTCCCAATTAGTAAAATGTGCGTGATTTACAAAATTTGAGAATTAAATCCCAAAAGAGCAGTTAAGCTTTTGTCTATAAGGCTATAAGTTTTGAAGACCATTACAGAATTTGAACCAAACAATTTCCGACAGCGTGGTGAGTGGATATTTTCGAATTATTGTATTGCTGCAGTTAAGAGTTTTACTTGAAAATAGTTTTAAAACGTGAGGCATGGCTACATATGATGTAGAACGACAGTTCTACTGGTGACGCAGCCAGCCCCAACCAACCAACCGTAAAATTTCGCGGCACTTATATATACAGCCAGTTTTCCAATTTCTTTGTCGTTCTCTTCTGGATCTCAGAATCCGCTCTAACGAATTTTTTACAATTAATATATGATTTTAATCGGTGCCAAATTCGATGAGTGACGTCGCCGGTTAAGCTAGGAAAACTCGTTTTTTTATTTAATCCAGTTCAAAGAGGGAACTATTTAACCTGCGTAAGAAAATACGGAAAATGATCTTGTTTCAGAGGCGGTAAACAAGGCAGGGAGTATGAATACAGTGCTGTTGCATGACCCGAGCAGCAATCTTTCCTCGGGCTTTACCAGGCTATGATCTGTGCATCGGCTATTCATCGCCTGATCATTACTGATCATCCTTAATTTTTCGTATGTTCATCTTTTCCCGATGATCGAATCTTTACACTGAGATCTGATAGGCGCTTTCAAGATTGCGAAGGGTCAAGCGAGCAAACAGGTTTATATCGGTCTTTCTACCAAGTAGCTCAACGGCTCGATATCTCCGTTCCTTCATTCATGTGCAAAGAGCACACCATATGGTGTGCACCCACAGGTATGCACACCATATGGTTGTTTTAAGGTTGCTGATTGGCTAAGCTATTACGCGGGAAGACAAGACAAGCAACAAAATGCTGAATCATGTTGTCCTCTTCCTGCTCTTAGCTTTGTCGTGTTCTCCTGTATGTATCTATCTTGTGCTAGCTAAAAGCGCACCTTGCCTTAGTCAATCTCTGTCAAAGAGACAAGGAATATTTTTAAAACAAAATTTGTCAGCGACTAAAAATTCTGGAACTTTCCCGAAAAAGGGCGAAATTAATAAATATATATATAAGAAATTTTCCTTTGTGTAAATTTTTAATGACATTTCATTCAAAAATTTGCATTCTTCCCTAGAACAAACAGCCTTGAAGAAAAGGATATTTAGTTATAAAATTATATATGCATATGAAAGTACATGAATTAATTGATACAATAAAAAAAATAAGCTAATATGCAAATCAACGAAATATGTGCCAATTTTTATCGATTGCCCAGTTTAAAAGTTTCACCAAAGGTCATAGGCTTCACATCCTAAGTTGCAAGGCGTTTGCTCTTCCGAGATGAATAAACCCAGCTAGAAATGTCTTCACTTTTTGTGCAAAAAAAGTATAGATTGTGTACAATTTGTGCATAAAAAGTGGATATTTTTTTATATTTTGAAAGCATACACTTTTTGTGCAAATTATATACAGTTTTTATGCATACTAAAAAGTGAATATTCTATATTGTCAACTATATTGTGCATAAAAAGTGTATACTTTTCAAAGTATTAAAAATATTCACTTTATATGCAAATTTTTTGCACAAGAAGTGCAAACATTTTCTAGCTGGGATTTAAGGAGTTTGAACTGTTTTCGCAAAATCTCAAAATCTTATCCAAATTTTAAGAAACTTTAGGGGCATAGTTTAAATTGTACGACCACCTATCGTGTCACTAAATTTTGCTTTATTCACGTAAGTCGTATGTGATGCGCCGACAAAAATTTACGCAGTTTGAAACGATTTTCAGAAAAACTCTCAAAATCTAATTTTTTTTTTTTAATCCGACGATTATAGCTTAAGGTGAGTGATTGCCTATCATGTCAGTAAATTTCATTCCTTTCGCTTTAGTCACTTTTACTTGATGTGCGAACAAAAATTTACGCAGTTTGAAACAATCTTCGAAAAATATCAAAATCTTTGGGAGAGATTTTTAAAATATTTGAGATTTTTAAAATATTCCTTATAATGAATATTTTTAAAAATTCGAAGCCTATACTTTAAGTTAAGTGACCACCTATCATGTCAACAAATTTTATTGCGAATAAGAAAAGACAGAACGACAGACAGACAAACTTTTTTTTTTTTTTTACGGCCGTACACAGGTCCCAAATGCTTAAAACGGATAGAAATCGCAAAATCTTTTTAATTTTGAGTAGTGTACAGGAAAAGTCTAATTTTATTTAATTAGAAACTTAAATATTCCAATTCCGAACTTGAAACAACAATCACTTCAAATTTTAGTCTCGCCAGTAACGAGTCAGACCCCAGTCTAGTGGTTAGAATGCACGGCTACCAAGCGTTAGTTCTCCCGTTCGAAACCATGTCTCGGAAGCTTGAAAAATGAAGTTCAGATGGCAGCATTAAAATTTGAAGAGGAAGAAGTTCGAAATTGGGTTTTTTTTTTTACATTTAAAAATTTTTATCTAGCTGGGATATACCCCAATTTTTATCGATTGTTCAGTTTCAAACTCTTATCAAAGGTCATAGGCTTCACATCCTAAGTTGCAAGGTGTTTGCTCTTCCGAGATGAATATAACCCCAATCGCATCGGCTTTACAACGGCTCTACGCCCAATTTTCTCCCCTTGCCGATGATCCAACCCTACTATTCGGGAGAGGACATGCCCGAGATAAGAGCCCCCGACGCGATGAAGCGAGCTGCGCTTCCTCCCTGTCCGATCATCGGCATTTCAGGAACCGATGACCGTTTGCTACTAGGGACGCGAAAAGAAAATTTTTTTTTTTAAGGATAAGAATACTCTTAATATTTTTTTTCGGTGGGGGGGGGCAATTAATCATCAATTTTCATCACAGTACTCCAAATTGTTATAAATATGCTCTGTACAAAATTGATGCAAAGAATTGACCTAAAAAATCTAAAGGGAAATGACTCGGCGCTCGATCTCAATCCATGATTTCATACACACATAATAATTCCGTTCATTCTTCTTTTTGAATATGTTATCCTTTATATTTTAAATTAGTCACTCTTTTAATAATATTTCTGTTTCCTTTTGCTTTTCGCTCTCAACTATCCCAGATGTCAGTAGATCCGTGACAAGATTTGTACAACTTATCTTATATCGTAAGCCAGTATGGTCTTAGACACCTACTGCGTCCCGCTTCCGATTTCTGAGCGGATAACTTCAGTTCTGTCCTCGACGTCACATTTTTGCTAGATGAGCTTTGTGTTACTGTCGTTTTTGTTTTATTTTATTTTAAAAAATAATAACAGTTCATTATATACTTTACTTATTTTTCTGTAATTTATTTTGCTATAATTAATAATTAAAAATAGTTAAGACTTCGAATTAAAAAATAATCAATTTAAGTATTTTTTAGTAAAACTTCTTCCTAACTTTTTCTATAAGTATTTCGTTTCTTTAGTATTTTGATAGCTATTTCTAATTAAATTAAGTCTTTATTTTTCTAATATTATTAACTCTATTTGGAAAATTCAATATGTAATTAATATTTCAATGAATTTTTTTTCTTCAGAAAGCTCACATAATTAATTAATAATTATTATTATTTAGTATTCAAATGAAAATAAATAGTAGTTTTACCTACTAACTAGTTTTAATAATAATTCTTTTACTCTTCATGTATATATAAAATTTATTGAAATTATTGAATTATAATTTTAAGACCAATATTTTTTTCCAAATCTTAGGTTTTCTCACTTTTATTTTGTATTCCTTTAAATACCAGATTTAAAATTTTGTTCAATACTTTTCAGATAGAAATTTGATTAATTAATCTATATTTATACATGCAGTATATTTTGTATAAGACATTTAAAGGCCGGAGATGGCATCTAAAACAAGGTGTTGTGCCCACCCGAGCCGAGTTGATAAGATACTGAAGATGGTAGATAACTGAAGTATAAAGGTCCAGGGTTCTTGTCTACCGGATGGCTGATAATCTAAAAATTCAGAGTTTGGGACGGTTTTTCACACGATGTAACGTAAATACGCTTCCGAAGCACTAAGAAAGTAAACCGCGCAAGACCCCCCCCCCCTTACATAAGCAATACGAAATACTCTTCGTGTAGGTTTACCATAACACAATACAATACATCCTTTTCAGAAATACTTATATGCTTTTAGTGTATGTTAGAAAAAACTGAAATTAAATTAATAACATAATGTATTTCTTAAATTTATAAAACACACAAAAAGCAGATATCAATATTATATTAATTAATTACTTGGTGAAAGACAACATGCAGTACGTAAATTTATCAAAAATGTGGCTGCCTTTTAAATCTATCAAAACAGCTCAATTAACTTAGTATTTTAAAGCCTCTAATTTATGGAAATCATTGACACCAAGGTTTTCTAATCATGCAAAAATAAATATAATATGTGCTAACTAAGAAAGTACCTTAAATAAATACAGTAGAATTTTTCAAATTCAAAATCGACGGGTTTTTAACGATTCTGCATAACACAAAATTCCAGATCATAAAAATCCTGTAGTATTATTTAAAAAAAATCGTTATAAATGGTTATAAAAAAATCGATATAATCAGAAAAATTGCTCATTAGAAAGATGCTATTCTTTTAAACATCCTAACTAATATTGTAAATACGAAAGTGAGTTTGTTTGTTTGTTTGTTTCTTTATGACGCTTTCGCGCCTACACCGCTGAATGGATTACGATGAATTGTGGAATAGAGATAGATGGGACCATGGAGACGGTTGTAGGCTATTTAGAATTTTAGATTTTTAATTACTTTTTTAATTATTAATTAAAAACCATTTTTACGTTGCCATGCTTGGCGAGTTTCGCCCGTATAAAATGATTCGTGCTTTGAGCTAAACGAAATGCTATTACTTCCATGAAGTATCGCGTGCATTTGAAAATCATGAAATCCCACGGAAATTATGCCAGTTTTACGCCAAATCTATCTATCTATCTATAATCTTAAAAAGAATATTCTCCAGACAAATCTACAGCACGCAGAGCTTTGAAAATTTGAACATATGAGCCCATGACTTTGGTAATGTTCACCTGAGGCTCAGAATATTGAAATTAAAAATCGTTTGTAGGTGGTCATGCTTGGCGAGTTTCGCCCACACAAAATGGTTTATGCTTTAAAATAAAGCAAAAATTCTATTTGCATTTGAAAAACGTGAAATGGCATGTAAATTAGGTTAGTTTTGTTTTACATAGCTAGGGGCAGAAGCCCGTAGACTCGCTTTTCGTACAAGGCATTCGGCCCCTAATAAGGCTTATTCGTAAAAAAGGCATAATTGACAGTACCCAAAGATTAGATCTGATAGAATGTAATTGACCTACACATTCCTTGGTTCTTGCGTGTTCCTTAGAGAAACTTCACAGTATTTTTAATTGTGTAAAACGTATGGAACACCTTGCGTATTTGCAATCCATGGCGATTTTTCATAATTTGGCAACTCACGTTTACCTATAGTTAATAATTATTTCTAAGAAAACAGGGTTTCATATGTTTTCTTTGATAAAAACTACGGAACAGCTATTATATCTTGCTACTAATAGCGACTTTTCATTATTTGGCGATTTACACATGCTCACAACCTATAATTACTGCTCATGTAAGGGTACCGGTGAAACCGTTGTCCATACATTCATATATACATAATCCTTTGCAGATTGGCTTATTTAGCACCGCGAAATATATCATCTCGTCGCGCGGGCAAATATACAAGCTGTACTATAATGGCATAATTAACGCCGACAAATACTTCTACGAGTGGCAAATACCCAAGTTGAACTTAACCGACTTTACTATAACATGCATTTGAATTATTTTACATTTTTAAAATACTTTGTGCTAACATTTTGGAACAGACTCAGTATTTAGATTTACCCTGATTGAGATAGCGTTTTTACAGATCGTACCTGATGCCAAAATGACGCTTTTTAAATCAGTTACAATTATTATTAGAAAAACGGGTACTTACGTATTATCCCGGCGGTCCGCCAAAATGAGCGATTTTATGCCAAAATTAATGTCTTGAAGCATGAAACTATTGATAGTTCAGAATACGATTGGTAACAGTTTGCCAGCATATTTGAGGCACAAATAGTTTGGCAGGAATGACCGCCGGGATAATACGTATGTACCGATAAACGACTTGACGTCAATTTTAAACTTCTGTTATCTAAGAGAACTTACTACTTGAAAATTGTGAACTTTGTGTAACACACTTTGACTTAATTATTTCACTTACTTTTGGATTTGGTGTAAAAATGGTGTGATTCTCTACTTCATGTATGTTAATTTTCCACAGAAATTGCTTTGTTGCAAAGGCATGAATGATTTTATTCAGGCAAAAATTGCCAAGCCTGTTAACCATTATGCTTATCTCTTCAGTTTTTTATTAATATCTTCTAAAATAATTGGAATTTCGAAATTTAAGTTAGCTTACCGGCTTCCGCGGAATTTTCCGAATCCGTGGAAACCTTCGTCGAAACTCAAATCCCCACGGTTTCGGAAGAGATATCAGAACAAGCTTCGGCGGCGGCGGCGGGCGTTACTTTTTTGAATAGAGAGATATTAAAAAGCATAAGAAAGAAAAGTCCAAATGTGTTTCTTAAAGTTCATAGAATTCCAAATCCTACCAATAATATAAACGTGCACGTTTGTGTGTTTGTGACTGAATCACATAAAAATGGCGCAATGGATTTGGATAAAATATGGAACGAAGATAAATTATACCCTGCCTTTGAGTGCACAGGCAACCTTTCATGCATATAGCATATATAATTCTTTTATAAATACACTCAAAATAATTTTAATACATTACGCTCTATGGGCATTTTGTAGCTACTGAACCGATTCTAGAAAATTTTTTCACTGATTGAAAGTTACATTATTCCTGAGTATTATTGTTTGTTTGTCTGTGGATTGAGGTCTATTGACTGCACTAGGGTCCTAGGCCTATACAGGGAATGACCTGTGTAGGGGACTTTCTAAGGGATCCTAGCCAGTTTTCACGCGAGGTTTCGGAGAAAACCACGGAAAATTCCGAACGGCTAGGTCGACAGGGGCGACCGGAGTTTGATCCTGGCACCTCCCGCCTTCCAGTTTCAAGAGCAGAACCTCTCAGCCACTGGTGAGGCCCTGAGTATTACAGGCTACTTTTTATGCGTATATCACAAATAGTTCTTTTACAGGGATACTCATAAGAATTTCATTACGTTCTATGTGTATCTCTATAACTACTGAACCGATTCCAAAACTTTTTCCAGGGATAGAAAGCTACACTATTCCTGAGTATTATAGGCTAAAATTCATGCATGCATCATAAATAGTTCTTTTACAGGAACACTCAAAATAATTCTAACACATTGCGCTCTATGGGTATTTCTGTAACTACAGAACCGATTCTAAAACTTTTTAACTAATAGGAAACTGCAGTATTCCTGATTAATGTTGGCTAAATTGCATGCAAAAAGCATAACTATTTCTTTTACAAGAACACTAAAAATAGTTCGTAATTATTGTCGTAACTGTCTCTATTTCTCAAATGTGTAAAAAAAAAAAAAAAAAAATCTAAATTTAGTAACTCTGCATACTTTCTCGTTTTTATTGAAGTATACTATCATGTATTATACTTCATTTAAAATAAATAAAAAGTAAATAATAGTTAAATACAGTCACTTTTGTCAACAGTGCAAATATATTTATTTTTCACACAAGCTTCATTTTTCTCTGGATCTAAATCTAAAGCCGACGCGGAAGAAGACACGGGTAGCAGCTAGTTTTTAATAAAATCCAAAACATTTTCGTTCGAATACGGATTTATTGTTGTTTTAAGGTCTAATTTCGTCTTGATAATTAAAATTCCGTAAATTAGCAGTCCAAATTTAAGAAATTCTTCTGTATTTAAAAATAACAAAAGGGGATATATTTAAAAGGAAAACGGGAAACAGATAAAAGTTTAAACACACATGCGCGAAATCACTAATAGCCATTGGGGGAAGCGTACGATTCTAAAAGAGATAACAAAGCTAGTGGAAACGGAATTCTGCTTTAGCGTTACGACATTTCAGTCAGTAAAGAATTAGGGACAGCAAAGACACAAGTGGAAACGGAGCTTTATACGCCCGGGTTATGTCAGCTGCATATATATATAGCTAACTAATCAAGGGGGGTCTGATTCAGAAAAGAATTTTGGAATGACTGTGATTTGTCTGAAAAGTTTTAATATTTAAGAATACGACTGTGCCTAAAATAAGCAAAAATGCCGTATTTGGTGAAAAAACGGCAAAATACAAATTTAAATCTTAAAAAATTTCCTTTTTATATGAAATCTGGCATAATTAAAAAAATAATTTGTTTTTCAGAATATTACACCTCATTTTTAAAAAAAAGTACAAAAATAATGCATAGGGTAAAATTTTTACTTACACACTATAAACACTATTAAAACTGATTTTTTTTTTACTTTCTGGAAACCATAAGCACGGAGTGCAGCCGTGGACAACAGTAACTGATAACTCGAATGAAACAGCTAAAATGATCAGTACCAGAAAAAAAAAAAAAAAAAAAAAACAGCTTGACCATTTTTTTTTTCAGTAGGGGTAAGGTTACGAAATTCCTAGGAAAACGTTCCTCTTTTTGGGACGGGTTGGGGTTGTAATACGATATTCTTATCCTTCACCTTCAGTTTTTAGTCGAATAGCTGTTCCTTCTCTCCAGAAAAATTCTTCTATCAGTTTATCCAAACATTGCCCAGCCATCTGATGGTAGTCAATTTATGTGACATGTAGCCAAAAAAAAGTTCATTTATAGTTAATCTGTTAAGCATACGATATTTTCAAAGTGTTAAAGTCCTTAGTTCACTTTACTGGCAGTTGTCGAGCTTAGCAATAACATGTTCTGCTTATTGAATCAATTTATTTACAGTAATAGTCTAAAAGCCTGCTAGAGGACTAAGAAGTAATGCAATCTTTCGGCGAATCAAATTACGCCAAGGCTCAAAGCAATTTAGATTGCATCATCACACTGTGCTTAAAAGAGGCACTTTTATAAACGGCAGACGTATTACGTATCAAAGTTATGAAACACCCGGAAAATTATTTTACAGCGTAATATGTACAGCTGCGGGAAAAAAAAAAAATGTTTCACTTGATCTTTATTTCGCCGTCGTTCGTCATACAGGAAAGTTATATATACCATTCGTTTGCAAATAACGCATACTTTAATTTGCCATTAATTTAATTTGCATAAGGGGCCGTCTTCATATTTAATTCTGCATCAACTTCGTTTTTGTCAATGGCTACACTATATTTTCACTTTTAAATGAAAGAAAACCTTCAAATTATCCTGAATATAAAATTTCACGAATTTTCTACGATAATTCCCGGAGATATTGCGAATTACTTTTTGCGCGTTTTTAAGAGACTTTCTGCAAATTGAAAAACGCTATTTAAAGGTTCCGAACCCTTTGCCTTTCATTCATTTCGCTCAAGAGAGTTAAAAGAAATAAACATTATTTTCAAGGAAAATATTTTTTACATCTCTCTTAAAGTTTTTTGTAGTAAGAATATCAAGGGTAGAAATTAGAATATTTAGTAAATGGTCAAATTTGACCCGTGATTTCATAAGTTTCTTGGTTCGTACACAAGATTTAAAGGAAAAGTGCAAAACGACTGCTCACGATTTTAAGAATCTTTCTGCACTCATGTCCATAAATTAAGGATAATGAAGTTCAGGCAAAGAAAGAGAAAGAAGCAAAACAAATTTGACTTATTTGTAAAGTCTATTTATTAAACAAAAAGTAAAGAGCAAAAAAAATGCTATATGTTTGACATAATTAATAAAATTTGCAAGTTTTACTCCCTTGACCAAATTTCAAAAAAGAACCTATTTACAAAAAACAGTATAACATGGTTAGTAGGATGGTTAATACGGAGTATGTCTCCCGGACGATGCAATACAGGCCTGACAACGCCTAGGCATGCTGAGTATCAAATGATCAATCTGATCTTGGGGAATATTACACCACTCATCAAGCAATGCACTCCGAAGTTCCGGTAGACAGGTGGGAGGGGGTTGACGGGCTGCAATTCGTCGGCCAAGCATATCCCACACATGCTCTATTGGATTCAAGTCCGGTGAGTATGCTGGCCAATGCATACGGGTGATATCCTCCGATTGAAGGCATTCGTCTACAATGTTTGCACGGTGAGGACGGGCGTTGTCATCCATAAACACAAATTCAGCACCCATGGCGCCCCGAAACAAACGTACATGTTGTTCCAGAATGACATCCCGATAGAAGTGGCCTGTCATCGTTACACTCTGAACATGCAGGTCAGTTCTGGAACCAAGAATAATTCCTCCCCAAACGAGCCATCCTGCACCACCGTAACGGTGTCTTTCAATGGTGTTCTCTTGGTGGTAACGGGTACCTGGCGCTCTCCAGATGAATGTCCGGCGAGAATCAGACTCCAAACTAAACCTGGACTCGTCGGAAAACATCACACAAGACCACTGTTGCGGTGTCCACAATGCATGCTCTCTACTCCAGGTTAATCGCAGGCGACAGTGAGTTGCGGTAAGTGGAACACATCTGACAGGCCTACGAGCATATAGACCAATGTGCCCTAAGCGTCTGTACACGGTCTGCCTTGAAACTGTCGTACCGGTAGCTGAAGAGAGCTGACGAGACAGGTCTGATGCTGTACTCCGTCTGTTTCTTTTGGCAGTAACTGCCAAATAGCGGTCCTCATTCGGCGTTGTAACTCGGGGGCGACCTGTGCTGTAACGTCTACTCACATTACCATCATCTTGGAATCGTTGCCAAAGCCTGGAGATGACAATCTGGGCGATTCCAAGTTCCTCGGATACTTCCAGCTGGGTACGTCCACATTCCAGTCGTCCGATAATTCTGCCACGTAAAACATTATCCAAATGCCTCCTTTGTGCCATAACTATGCGGTTTTTGCACTGAAAGGCTTTCACAGCGCTTGTGAACAATTTTACTTCTTTGCCACCATTCCTTATATACCCCTCTCTTACACTCTCGTCATTGTGACGTACCATCCACGCCATCTGGTGGTTTCCTGTAATTTGCATATTCTTCTTCAAGATGTGTGTGATCATTCCACAGGTGAAATTTTTATTTTAGAGATCGATTTCTGTGTGATTCTGAATTATCCTTAATTTATGGACATGAGTGTAATTTTGAAATTGTTATTGAGTAATTCCCTTGATGGTTCTCTTAGACAGGTGAAATGTTGGCAGGAGTGAGAGTCTCTCTCTGCTCTTCTGACTACAAGCTCTAGTTACTCAATGTTACTCAGCTATGGTCAAACTTGAAGAATGATTTCATGATTGAAAATTTATTTGTTTGAATTCCATGTAAAAAACGCAATTACATTTTGCCGACCCAATATTATCACTGTGTTTGTTATTTCACTTTCTTCATTTAATATTATTGACTGCAAAGTGCAATATTCTTATAAGACTTTTGGCGGAATTTTAGTTTATATTCAGATGAAAATTTCGACAGAAAAACGTGATTTTCAATGTTTTTTTGAATGTTTGATAAAGTATGGGGAAGTCAAAAAACTCAATGTTTCCTACATTAAAAAAGGTCAAATTCATGCCTCGGATATTGAGGATGTTAGTTTTTTAGAAATAGGACGTGCAATGGAAGACATACATCTACTGCATCTAACTCAATACCTGGAAAATATTTTATTTGGCGGAATATGGAAGCGGACCA
>JAWZYV010007267.1:0-18156 GCA_038373885.1 Cheiracanthium punctorium
TAGATTAAATTTGTAGAAAATGTATGGGTATCCTAAATCCTACTTTAATGTTAAACGGCTACTTAACAAAAATAGGATATACAAAAATTAGCTAAAAATTAAAACTCTTGATTAAATTTTTTTTTCTTGATAAATTAAAAACACTTGATTAAAAAATATTTGTTGTAAAATTATTTAACTTAAAATTAAAACTTGGTAAAAAAAAATTATTTGTTGTAAAATTATTTCACTTAAATTTAAAACTTGGTAAAAAAAAAAAATATTTGTTGTAAAATTATTTCACTTAAAATTAAAACTTGGTAAAAAATATTTGTTGTAAAATTAAAACTTGGTAAAAAATATTTGTTGTAAAATTATTTAACTAAAAATTAAAACTTGGTTAAAAATAAATTTAGAAAAATATATAACTTAAAATTAAAACTCTTGATTAAAAATAAATTTAGAAAAATATTTAACTTAAAATTAAAACTTGTTTAAAAAATAAATATTTGTTGTAAAATTAATTAGTAACTTAAAATTAAAACTTGGTTAAAAAATATTTGTTGTAAAATTATTTAACTTCAATTAAAACTGTTGGTTAAAAAATATTTGTTGTAAAATTACTTATTTAACTTAAAATTAAAACTTGGGTAAAAATCTCTTTAAAAAAAAATGTTTGTTGTAAAATTACTTATTTAACTTAAAATTAAAACTTGGTTAAAAAAATATTTGTTGTAAAATTATTAACTTAAAATTAAAACTTGGGTAAAAATCTCTTTAAAAAAAAATATTTGTTGTAAAATTACTTATTTAACTTAAAATTAAAGTTCGTAGGCCTCCTGGGGATGTTGTTCATTTCTTTGCTCCACATAGTTAATTATTATTTAAAGAAACAAAAACAACAACGCGTCTGCTGTGCTACGCCCTGTCTCCATTCATGCGAGGCTAGCGTGACGTGGAAAAGCATAGTAAGAATTTTTATTTGAAATGAGGCGGTAGACGAATTCTACCGGGCGGCTGGTGGGTCCTCATTTTATAATAATATTTTTTATTTCAGGTTTAATTCATATAGCTTATTTAAAATTATGTCAAAGTCTCTTATTTTGATGCTAAATGTTAAAGTCCCTTATTTTTCATGAGAGAATGCATCGCAATCTGTAAATTTTTCCAAGTCCCCTTATTTCAAAATATGTCACAATCTGAAAAAATTACAAGTCCCCTTATTTGAAAAATTTGTTAAAGTCTGAAAAAATTACAAGTCCCCTTATTTGAAAAATATGTCACAATCTGAAAAAAAAATTACAAGTCCCCTTATTTGAAAAAAAAGAAAAAAAATCTTATCAACCCTTTGAACATCCGGTCTTAGCATCCGGTCCGACCACGCCCCCCTTCCCCGCTCAGCCTAGGGAAAGCATCCGAACGGATCCGCAGAATTAACATGGGATCCGCATGGGGTGAACTGTCCTTTTACCACTACTGGCCATAATGTAAAAGAAATCTTTGTCATAGCCCTGTAGAAAAACTATAAGACCTATACACACCAAAATCAATACAGGTCTTGCGACGGTGGTTTATAACATATATACACTTTTTGAGCTCAGTCGGAAGTACCGTTTAAACGCTAGCGCATTTTCAAGAATTTCTCCCTATAGGCCATAATGTAAAAGAAATCTTTGTCGTAGCCCTGTAGAAAAACTATAACTCCTATACACACCAAAATCAATACCGGTCTTGCGACGGTGGTTTATAACATATAGACCCAATTTGAGCTCAATCGCATGCCCCGTTCAGGAGCTATCGTGTTCACTCACACACACACACACACACACACACACACACACATACATACATCTCGTAAAAATAGCATAAATGAATTCAGAAGACCCCAAAACGTGTCAATACACCAAAATATCGAATTCGAATTTTTTCATGATTACAATACTTTTCTTACATGGTACATGTTCGGAAAGTAAAAAGTGTATGATCAAACTACTTATTTTTTATTTTTTTTTTTTAAACTTCACTTTTAATGCGTGAGCAACTGGAAATGTTAACTGTGGCCAGCGAAGCAAAACAGAGCTGCCTTGCCGGGAAAATGTCAGTGTTTTTTCTACGGTAATGATTTTCTATGCTTCTTGTACCACGTCAAAATTTACCTGTCTGCTTTTATTTATTACTCTTTCCACAAAACTAGACATCTTTATTCGCTTTATTTGTTAATTTATTTATTTATTGAAGTCCTGAATTTTTAAGGGGCGTCTTCAGCCATTCTCTCAGATTCGATTACCATAATAAAATAACCGAAAAAAAAATTCTAATTATTGCAAAGTTGTAGTTTTATTTATATGTTAATTATTAATTAATAATCGATCGGTAATTTTAAGCTGTTGTTTCGAGATATCATGCTAATTATATGAGTATATAGTAGTTTTACAAATAGTCAAATTTTTAACTATTTGTAAAAATAGCCAAAAGAGTGAGAATTGTCGTATATAGCCCGACTAAGTCAAGAATTTTTTTACTGGAACTCGAAACAAATTTGAACTGTAGTGAGGATCCTTGCGCTGTTCAAAAGGGATCGTCGTCATAGGACTTTTGAACATCTTTAAAAACAAACCAATGGCGTGAAACATTGGAATAAATTAATAATTCTTCTTCACCCAATATACCATGGACTAATACTAACAGTAAAGCTGTATGTCCCATACAACTTCTAGAAAAAAATGATAAGCACAAAAAAACGCCATCAAAAATGGGCCAAGGAGTTTGTAACTTTCATTCTAAATTTTTCCAAGTCTCGAACGCAATTAAATTCTTTAAAAAGCTGTTCAAAAGTTACATGATTTTCATAAAAGGACAAACATAAAAGAGTGAGAATTGTCGTATTTTAAATGAAAGCTATATCGAATGTGAACGTTTACTGTAAAATGAAGAGGAATTTTCATTTCGCTTAGCTATTGCTTACGTCGACCAACTTCGGAGTGGATAAGAAACTGAACATCGATAGATCCTGAAGTGTAATAGGGCTATCACACTGAGACAAAATCCGGCCAACTTTCCTTGCAAATCAAGTTTTCGGCCGATTTTCTCCGCCGTTACCTTGACGACCGCGAACTCCAACTTTTTCCTTTCCGAAGGAAAAAATCCGAGTCGGACGAAATTTCGACCAATCAGAGTACTTCTTCCTGCTACGTCATAAGCAATTTCGAACAATGGCGACTACTACTATGTTCGAAGCTTGGCTCGATGTCAGAATAACGTGTCAATAAAATTATGGCCGCGTTCAAGTGGACTTTCGAATTAGAGATTGCTGCCCATCCGATGCTGCCGAAATTGCTGCCGATACGATGTAAAAATACCAACGCATGATAAGTAAAATAAGAACCTGCACGCCAAATCAGCGATGCGATGACTATTTAGCGTCGGAGAGAGTTTGTTTACTTTTGCAACCCTTAAAGATAACCACGCCTTCAAGTCCCTCGGAAAAGTTGGTCCAACGCGAAGTTGCTCGGATTTTCCCTTTAGTGTGATAAGGCCATAAAGGTCCAGGGTTCTGGCACTATGGACTGATACTAACAGTAAAGCTGTCCCAAGCCCGACTAAGTCAAGACGAGACCCGGGCCAACGAGACCGATTGCCAACCGTCTCCTTTGGGGACCCCTTTCATACTGATATAAGCAAATCTATCCACACATACATACTGTTATTTCTTGATTTAGGTGTCCTTTTTATTATAGGGCCAGAGCAGCTGCCCCCGTCTATCCGTGCCTTAGTCAGGCTCTGTGTATGTCTCATACAACTTTCGGAAAAAAATTCGTAACCACAAAAATTGTCTTCAAAAACGGGCCGAGGGGTACCCGTTTTTGGAAATATCGCGGAATTCCGTATGTTCACCATTTTTACTTTCCGAACATGTATCCTGTAAGGAAAGTATTGTAATCATGAAAAAATTCGACTTCGAGATTTTGGTATATTGACACGTTTTGAAGTCTTCTGAATTCATTGATGCTATTTTACGAGATGTATGTATGTATGTGTGTGTGTGTGTGTGTGCAGGGCCGGCCCAAGGGGGGTGCGAATGTATAGGCGATCGCCTAAGGTCCCCTGGGCCATTTTATTGCTATCTCATGATAGAGAAGAGACATGATAGAGAAGAGGCCCCGCTCTTGCGCTTCGCCTGGGGCTCCGCACGCCCCTCGCGCCGTCTCTGATGTGTGTGTGTGTGTGTGTGTATGTGTGTGTGTATGTGTGAACACGATAGCTCCTAAACGGGGCTTTCGATTGAGCTCAAATTGGGTACACATGTTATGATTCACCATCGTAAGACCGGTATTGATTTTGATGTGTATAGAACTTACAGTTTATCTACTTAGCTACGACTAAAATTTCTTTTACATTATGGCCTATGGGGAGAAATTCTTGCAAGTGGGCTAGCGTTTAAGCGGCGCATTCGATTGAGCTTCAGTTTGGTATATAGGTTTGAATGATTCATCGATTAAAATTTATTTAAATGCTCAGTAATGATCTTAATCGTAAGTGTTCGGAAAGTCGAGTGGAGTCGCTCCAGATTTTTTAATGAGTGTTTCGTAACTCCTATAGGTTTATCGTTTGAGCCAGTTCACTGCAAAACTTGCAAAGAGACACTGTAAATTTTTCCAATTCTCTAGCGCAATTATATTTTTTTGAAAGCTCTTCAAAAGTTGCATGATTTCCAAGTTGAACATGAACAGCCTACTAATGATGTTACTAAAAATGGAAAATGAAAATGAAAAAAACGAGGCAAGCAAACTCTAATTCTAGTGCTGCCCTCTACGGAGCAGCAAATACACTAGAAAACTGAAATATTGTTTTTGATCATTTTGGGATCGATGAACAGGCCTTTAAGGCTGTTCTTCGAAAAAAAAAGAACTCTGTTTTTAGTCTTGGTACACATATTGAAATAAACTAATAGCACCATGGTCTCCAAAAAATTCCAGAGGGTTCTTCATAAGCTGTTTTACAACTACGATAAGCGAAAACGCTGTGGCTTTTGTGAAATTTTCAGAAAAAATTCTTAAACATGGATTTGAGCTGCAAGATTTTTCGAAGAGTGACACGCTTTGCGAAAATTTCCAATTCTTAAGAATTTTTTCTAAAAGTATTGAAACTGATACAGATTGGCCTGTCTTTGCAGTATGTAATACAGCTTGTAAAGAGACAGTTTCAAAATTTTGAAGTGCCTGGCATAAATAGTTTATTTGTAATTATGTACCAAAAATCACATGATTTTTTCGAATAATACCGTTAAGCAAAAAAGGCGTAAACACACAATGGCACACCCAGAATTTTAATTTAGGGGGGGGGGGGGCTGGGGTGTTACAAATATGCTGAACTGTGTTATATTGACCGAGATTATAGTTACAACTCTCTTATAACGTCAAAATATTCATAACCGCTTGCCCATAAAACACAAGCCCACTATCACCGTTACTCGTTGATACATAATTATCTAATACATAATTATGTATTTACCATACATGTATACATGTACAACATATGTATTATCCATACATAATTATCCAATCTTCTCATTGATGTTGTACGCAAGTTTATTTTGTACACTAACTGTAAGTATTTATTTAAAAACGAACATCTCCCCAGTTTAAATTAACCCCCCCCACAAAAAAATTCGAAAGCTTTTCGCATCTAACTCTCCAGGTTTAGAGGAGTGCTTTAGCCCCATACCCCCTCCGTGGTTGCGCTTATGTAAACACAAACCCTTAAAAATAATTTTTTTTTTAAATGTAGAATCTTTCATTTTCACTTCAAGTAGATGAGATAAAGTTTTTTTTTTTATGATTTATAAAAGGGTGTAGAGAATTGAAAATGCTCATGAAGGCTGTTACCGCTCCGAAGGCTGTGTAATAGCTATCTAACGACATCCAATTTATAAATATTGAAATATTTTGTGGATATCTATTTTATCCCTATGAATTTTAAAACAAAGAGAATCTGAAAATTTTTCATGTTCTTTTGCTTGAGTTGCTAAAAGTTCTTGCTATTAAAGTGAAAAAATAATGGAAATATAGGAAAGAATATTAGATGCACACCGCAAAGTAATGTCCTTTTTTTTTTTTTTTTTTTTTTGCATAAAATTCAAACAAATAAATTGTCAAGAAGTACAGAATTACAAACAAGTTGTGTCTAAGCATAGGGGCTCATATTTTTTAAATTTTAAAGCGAGAATTTTATAGATTTTTCCTTTTTTCAAGAAAAATGGCCACTCTCACCTCTTTCTCTCGTTTAAACATCCTTGGAGGATTATATTCGAAATGTTCTGAAATATATTTTTAAGTATTCATGAGCGTTGCATATTATAGCAAGAATTTCATGGATATCTCTTTTCTTCCTTGGGATCACATAGGATATGGGAAAAGTACGTTTTGCTCCCTCCCCCCCCCCACCCCCATTCGTTAAGAATTTTGGAAAAATTGCTCTCCAATTTAGTACCTACGCTGAAAAGCTGACGTGCCAAATTTCGTATTATTATAGCATCGGTAATTTTGGCTAGGCAAAATACAGACACACGAAAAAATGACGTTTCTGGTACAGCTAATAAAAAAATACGCATTTTTTAAATACAGTGGTCGCCGCTTATTTCGGTCGGTGGTTTTCCCGGTGAGCCGCTTATTCCGATGAAAATGTGTGGAGGTGTTACGGTATATGTTTGTGTGATTACGGCAACGCTACGCTAGGGCGATCTGCCATTCATGCGGGGTGCCTTGGTAGGAGGACTTTTTAACAGGTTCTAAACGCATATTCATGCTGCATCTGGAGAAAATCCACCAAAAACACCAGACAGTTAGATCGGCAGCCGCGAGATGGGACCCGAAACCTGGCCCTTCACACTTCGGCCGTCTACCATTTTCAGGGACAGAGGTGTTGCGAATTCGAATAATTGCAAATATACTTAAATGTATTTTAATAAAAGTAATGATCAATCTGACCCACGGAACCAATGAAACTCCTGATGATGATAACGGCGACGTATACCCGAACCGCCTACGTGTCACAAGAGTAGATACGCTGAACGTTTTAGACACTTTACTAAGCCATTGAGTAGAACAGTGCAAATGATCACCTCTTTGTAACTTTAACCCTTTGAGTGGCTGTGCCGCACAGCCAGCTGTCGTCAAAAAAGGGTCTCTAGATCCGTGGCACGCGATGAACGTTTCGATAGTCCGCTCTCTTGCTGGTAGTTAAGTGCTGGCTGTGCCGCACAGCTAGCTGTCGTCAAAAAAGGGTCTCTAGATCTGTGGCACGCGATGAACGTTTCGATCGTCCGCCCTCTTGCTGATAGTTAAGCCGAGCGACGGCAACGGCTGCCTTTTTTTCAGCATGGGGCAATCTATCCAGCTGTTCTCGCATTCTTCCAATTTTCAGCAGATGTCAGTGCCGTTAAAAAGAATCCTGACAATTTTTTTACGGAAAGGACGTGCTAAAAAGTGAAGGATTCTCGTGGAGCTATGTCACCCGCAACTATTTTTATAGAAATCCAATCTATTCTTCGTAACTGGCAACAGTCAAAACGTCAGAATTTGGTGTTCCCAGAGCGGGAACACTGCGCGTTAAAGGGTTATGAGAAATTGTGTGTGCGTGTGAATTTTCGCTACATGATACTATACCCTCTCCTATACAGTCTTTAATTTTGGATTTTTCCCGTGTAAGAATTCTTTTTTTTTTTTAAATACGTAAATGTACATACGTATTTTTTCATATTTCCACTTCTTTATTCTTAAATATGTGCATACATTAAGCTACTGACTTATTCACTTCATATATTTTGATTTAATTTGAGATTTTTTCTCAAATTTTCTCACATTTACTTTAGTCCCGCCGTTTATTCCTGATTTCGGTTATTCCGGTCAATCTCAACCCGTCTTGATGTGACCGGAATAAGCGGCGGCCACTGTACCTCTAAACACCTTGAATTAAACTGTCAGTTAGGCGCCGCCATGACCGAGTGCATGAGACAGTGAAGTGTGAAAATCCCGCATTCGCGGGCCTATACCGCGGTGATCTAACGGTCAGCAGTTTTGATTGGTTTTCTCCGCAGATGTAGCGTGAATTCGTGTTAGAATCACTTGAAAAGTCCTCCGACTAAGGCCTTCCCCCTCCCCCCGTATGCAGATACACCTTGTTTGAGTTGCCATAAAACAAAACCATGTTTTTTTGTGTGTGTGATATGGCAACGCTACGCTAGGGCGATCTGCCAAGGATGGGGGATACCTTGGTAGGAGGACTTTCTAAGGGATTCTAACGCGTATTCACGTTACATCTGAAGAAAACCAAATCCGTGGTTCTGAAAGTCCTCTCGGCGGTCGCTAGCAGTTTCCGAGGGGTGCCAGTATTCAGAAGTCCCCCCACCTCTGATGAGGTTCCAAATTGTGGCGGGAAATTCCGGGAAGGACGTATATGTAGCTCTAAGTGACACATTCAGTGACGCGAGCTGTCCTCTCCTGGCAAACTAACAAACCGACACTCCAGACCGTTATATCGACAGCCACTCGATGGGACCCGAGCCCGGGACCTTCACACTTCGGCCATCTATCATTTTCAGTGACATAACCACTGTGCCATGGTAAGGCACAACAAGTTTCCCCACCTTGGCAAATACCACTTGTATGTGTAGGTTTGCTTTAACGCTACACGAACATAAATTATTAAATATTATCTATTCGATTAAATTATTATAAATTAACTTATTAATTAAATTATTATTATTCGATCCATTTTTACTCTCCGAACATGTACCATGTAAGGAAAGTATTGTAATCATGAAAAAATTCGAATTCGAGATTTTGGTGTATTGACACGTTCAGAGGGCTTCTGAATTCATTTATGCTATTTTTACGAGATGTATGTATGTATGTGTGTGTGTGTGTGTGTGTGTGTGTGTGTGTGTGTGTGTGAGTGAACACGATAGCTCCTGAACGGGGCATGCGATTGAGCTCCAATTGGGTATATAGGTTATAAACCACCGTCGCAAGACCGGTATTCATTTGGGTGTGTATAGGACTTATAGTTTTTCTACAGGGCTACGACTAAGATTTCTTTTACATTATGGCCTATGGGGGAAAATTCTGGAAAGTGCGCTAGCGTTTAAACGGTACATTCGATTGAGCTCAAATTCGGTGTACATGTTATAAACAACCATCGTAAGACCGGTATCGATTTGGATGTGTATAGGACTTATAGTTTTTCTACAGGGCTACGCCAAAAATTCCTTTTACATTATAGCCTATGGGGAGAAATTCTTGAAAGTGCGCTAGCGTTTAAACGATACATTCGATTGAGCTTCATTTTAGTATATATATTTGAATTATTCATCGATTAAAATTTATTTAAATGCTTGGTAATGATCTTAATCGTAAGTGTTCGGAAAGTCGAGTGGAGTCACTCCAGATTTTTTAATTAAAAAAGAACTATAATATTTAAAAAATATTTTTACCATCTTAATAATTCCTTACTTCTACATATTTCAGCTGAAGTTATTGTTTTTTTTTTTTTTTTTTTTTTTTTTTTTTTTTTTTTTTTTTTTGCTTCAGTGAAGGCAAAGCTATCTGAGGGTTATCTGCCCAAGGGGGAAGGATGCCTTGGGTGGAGGACATTTTAAAGGTGTTCTAACGCGTATTCACGTTACCACGTTACAACTGGAGAAAACGCACGAAACTCCAGAACATAAGATCGTCGGTTTCGCAATAGGCTAGAATCCTGGAGCTTCATGCTTCAGCCAACTGACAGTGTTCAGTGTCCTTCCCTCTTCATCGGCCATTGATCGGCATTTTAGCTTAGGAGTCATCTCATTCCATTAATTGCTAATGGTAAAATATTTCGATGACCGTGTTTACTCGCGTAATAGTCGCACTTTTTTTTTTTTTTTTTTTTTTTTTTTTTTTGCCAATTCTTCATGGTGAAAATCTAGGTGCGACTATTATGCGGGTAAAATCTGCTGCATAGTATTGTAACTCTAAAGCTATTTTTTTCTGTTTCAAAACGGGGGTTCGACTAAGTGCGAGAGTGAGAAAAAAATTCCTCTCGTTCATTTTCAAAAAGTTACGTTTTAAATTTGCATACGACCCCAGTACAAAAAAAATAAAATAAAATAAAAAATAAAAATAAAATCCCAGATGTCCTCCATACACTCATGAAGTGACGCACAAAATTTGAGAATTATGCCTTAAAAATGTGAGAGATGTGAAGATAAATATAACGATTGATTCAAACCACTTTTCAATGGTTCTCGAAGGGAAAAAAATCTGGAGTGACTCCACTCGACTTTCCGAACACGTACGATTAAGATCCTTACCAAGCATTTAAATAAATTTTAATCCATGAATCATTCAAACATGTATACCAAATGGAAGCTCAATTGAATGTACCGTTTAAACGCTAGCGCACTTTCAAGAATTTCTCCCGATAGGCCATAATGTAAAAGAAATCTTCGTCGTAGCCCTGTAGAAAAACTATAAGTTCTATACACATCCAAATCAATACCGGTCTTACGATGGTGGTTTATAACATGTATACCCAATTTGAGCTCGATCGAATGTACCGTTTAAACGCTAGCGCACTTTTAAGAATTCCTCCCCATAGGCCATCCTGTAAAAGAAATCTTTGTCGTAGCCCTGTAGGAAAACTATAAGTCCTATACACACCAAAATCAATACCGGTCTTGCGACGGTGGTTTATAACATATATACCCAATTGGAGCTCAATCGAATGCACCGTTCAGGAGCTATCGTGTTCACTCACAAACACACACACACACATGTCGTAAAATTAGCATCAATGAATTCAGAAGACCTCAAAACGTGCCAATACACCAAAATCTCGAAGTCGAATTTTTTCATGATTACAATACTTTCCTTACGGTACATGTTCGGAAAGTAAAAATCACTCAGAATGATCGCATTTCAGGGGGTCATAGTGAAATTATACGAAAGGAAATCTTTTTTTTCACTCTAGCAACAGACGTTCACTTTCAAAATCATGTATAGTCCAATCCTCTTTCTTTAAAGATATCTCTGCAACTTCGTATGATGAAAGGCTCAAATTTGGTACATCACCTTATAGTGTATGGGGCACATTTTACTAACTTGAAATTTCAAGTAAATACGATAATAAATAATTCTAACTCTAATAGATAAAGAATGTATTTAAAAAAAAAAGCCCTGTATTAAAAAAAAGGCAGTGTTGAACTATTTTTACTTTCCGAACATGTACCATGTAAGGAAAGTATTGTAATCATGAAAAAATTCGACTTCGAGATTTGGGTGTTTTTACACGTTTTGAGGGCTTCTGAATTCATTTACGCTATTTTGACGAGATGTATGTATGTATGTGTGTATGTGTGTGTGTGTGTGTGTGTGTGTTTGTGTGTATGTGAGTGAACACGATAGCTCCTGAACGGAGCATTCGATTGAGCTCAATTTGGGTATATATGTTACAAACCACCGTCGAAAGATCGGTATTGATTTTGGTGTGTATAGGTCTTATAGTTTTCCTACAGGGCTACGACAAAGATTTCTTTTACATTATGGCTTATGGGGGGAAAATTCTTGAAAGTGCGCTACCGTTTAAACGGTACATTCGATTGAGCTCAAATTGGGTATACATGTTAAAAACCACCATTGTAAGACCGGTATTGATTTTGATGTTTATAGGACTTATAGTTTTTCTACAGGGCTACGACAAAGATTTCTTTTACATTATGGCCTATGGGGAGAAATTCTTGGAAGTGCTCTCGCGTTTAAACGGTACTTTCGATTGAGCTCAAATTTGGTATATATGTTTGAATTATTCATCGATTAAAATTTATTTAAATGCTTGGTAATGATCTTAAGCGTAAGTGTTCGGAAAGTCGAGTGGAGTCACTCCAGATTTTTCTTTATTATTACAAATGATTTTAGTATCGTTATTCAAATAAATATCGTTATTCAAAATGAAATGCAATCAATAATTATCGATAGTTCAGTTTTAGCAAAAAGGATGGTTGTAAGATATTTGCAGTTGTAGGTGTTATTTGTAAAGTTAAATTTAGTTTCTACATTTGTTGGGCGATAACACGCCAACATTTTAAATGAAGTTATTAACTTGTAAAGACGACAACGCTTTCGTCCCTTGCAGTTGCTATGTGACTAAAGATGGATGCAAGATGAGAACAAGACAGGAGTCACGAATTTTTTTTTCGGTTCTGTACATGGATTTTGAGAGAAGAAACAAAGCTTTACAGAGAGATTTCTTCTTTTTGTCTCTGGTCCACATTTATGCACGACTTCAAATTGTCTTGGTTTCCCCTGCCATTCTTAAAAAAAAACGTATTTGGTACAATTAAACACTCTGTATAGACAGGGCCTTATTATCGCATGGACAAATAGGGACTTTGCCCAGGGCCCCAGATTCGAAAGGGCCCCCAATTTCAAATATTGTTCACAAATGTTCTTTTTTATATCAAAATTTTATGAAAAATAAAATTAATATCATAGATAGGGGGCCCCAAATTCATCAGTGCCCGGACCTCTGTTGGTCATAATCGAGCCATGTGTATAGATTTGAACTGAATGAAGATTTAATATTGGGTAGGTACCTCCGCAATTGCAACCGAGGAAATAAGGTGAATATCCAGCTCTTTTTTTTTTTTTTTAATATAACGTTTATTTCAGTATGGAGGATGCATATATGATTAATGAGTTTGACAAATTAAAAAATGTATAGTTAAGTCACGCATTCATTGCTATTCGCATTTCATATTTCATTCAACTCCACATCTTATCTTAATGAGGATTTATCTTGAAGTTTTTACCACGCAGCATTGCAAACACACGTCGCATGAGCGCATGCGCATTTGCTACTGGACGCTGATATAGAGCGCTTGTCTTTTCTCGAAATTATTAAAAAGATTATGTAAGAATAATTGGATGGTGCCAAGGTTGTTCAGCCCAAGTCCAAGCGAGATGTATTTTTAAAAACGTTTGAACGGGGTTAAATACATGGAGCGCAGTAAATTTTGTTGCGAATGAACCTCCCAACTTAGAAAAATTGTCTTCCCAACATACAAGGCAGCGTTCCATTTCGTTTTGATAGAGAAATGATAAAGCTTCTTTAATTTTAAATTTCTTTATTTCTTAATATTTTTTGAGAGATGTCGACGATGCTCTTCATCGGTGGTCACCATGGGCGATCCAGGGAAACGGCTAAGGGGCCTCAGGAGAGAGAGCGAGAGGGAGAGAGACAAAGGCTAACAATCTGCTTTATTGCACGCACTTTGAATAATGAATTTCTGAAGTGAAACTTCTTTAGGCTCGTCGAGAGTGAAATTTCAAGGTCGCGTCACGGCGAGAGCGTCATCATGATGAGGCTGGGACGATTTTGGATTTTAACAGACGGAGAGAGCTACCGGATAGATCGCCACAGAGACAAAAATAGTAAGCATGCTATACTCTATTGCTGCAGAGAGTTTTCTTTCCCCTCTTTGTGCTACATACGTCCTTAAGAAAGTGTACGTATGCGCTGAATGTAGACACACATTGTGCACTCGGAGACGAAAATGCTGGAGCGCTGACAGTAGATATATTTTGAGAGTTCTGCTACACTCCATTTCGGCCGCCGCAACCCGCAGCTCACACCGTTTTCTCCGCAGCAGCTAGCAGCTGCTTGCTCCTTATCTCTATCCCCAGGCAGTTGATTGCGCAATCGTTAGAGGGGAGAATTTTTTCCACAAATGATACATAAGGGGACTTAGAAAAAATTTCGCGGTGTTTGGTGAGATAAGGTAGTAAAGGTGATAACCACTCTTTTAGCTTTAGATTTCTTCAGATAAGTAGAAAGAGTTAAATTTTGGTGTCTACTATATTAAAAGATAAATGCGTTTTACATTTTTTCTTTAAAATCATTATGGTACAATGCTGTTTAAAATTGGAAAAATATTTTAGCGAAAATGAAATTTACTGTATGGATTTGCCCCTAAAAGTTAACTTCACGGCACACCTGTTGACTTAACAGATATGCTGTAAAGATATGTTCTTCTATAAGTGTAAACATATTAAGTCCCACCCACCAACTGGTACCATCCTATTATGCAAGCCTTTTACAGAATTGTGGAAATAATTGTATTTAATGTTAGGATAAGGAGACTCTGCGAATTTTTAGACATGAAATGGTACATAGAGGTGTTATATCATTAAACCTTATAAGCAAGTATTCATGAACTTTTAAAATCCTACAGTATTGAGGATAAAAATTAAAGTTAGGTTTTATTTACTTGAATTCTATGTTTTATGTAAACCTTTTACAAAATAGTGGAAATAATTGCGTTTAATGTTAGGATAAAGAGACTTTGCTAATTTTTTAGTGATAATATGGTATTGGCTATATCATTAAAAATTTTATGTGGGTATGAATATTGATAAATTTTAAAATCCTACAGTATTGAAAATACAATGTGGTTTTATTCTAACAGATTATAAATCGGGGTTACATGGTTATGAGTTTAGAACTTTAGGATAAAATAAGTTACAAACGCGTAAATACAACTGCAGTTTTAGATCTAACTATCAGGCTGTAAAAGAAATATGAATTAAGTTATCGGAAAATAAGAAGGTCTTACTTACTTGAAAGCACACCTTGCTGAATTTTCTACTGACAATGTCTTCAATAACGGTAATAACGCTAGCAGATCAGGAAAACAGAGTAAAAATTTAAACTATTTTACTTCTGATTCCCAAATCAGCTGGCTGTTTCATACACTTCTTTTGGCATCATCCAGATTAAAGTACGTGTTTTACTGACATATGATAAAAATAGGCATACTATTGTTAAACTAAATACATAATACCAATGAAATAACACTTCTTGAAATATTTAATGGTTTAGGTGTGATTTTTTCTTGTAACAAAGGATAAATTTTAGGGATTAAGAGGGCATTTTAAACTTTTACCTACATAACAATTGTATGACATTATAGTTAAAAAGTAATAATCTAACAATTCAATAATAGGAATGCTTATATTTTAGGTACCAAAGTAGCATTTACCCAGATACGTATGCGTTTCATTGTGTGGTATAAGAATTTACTTTAAGTACAATATAGCAATATGTTTCTCAAAATGAAATTTATATCTACAAAAAGTACATTTTCTTACCCACTATAACCTTAATGTTTCAGAAAACATAGTGAAACCAATCTTAACAAATGTTTCATTCTATTGATAATCATTCAAAACATTTTACACGAAAATAGAATAAGTACAATAAAAGTTGGTTTTACATGGAAAAGTTAACAAACGTTATGAAAAATTTGTGTGCGTGTATGTGTATTCTAAAGCGATACATAAACTGAAATCGCGGATATCAGTAAAATGTTAAAACAAGAAATTCATTCAGTTACTTCTAAAGTATTAAAGTTCCTAATTTTAGAAAATCAAGTTACAAAAAACGTTAAGTAATATATATTTAACTTAGAAAAAAGTATTATTTTGATGCAAATAGTGTTATCGCGTCTTGTTGCTATATATTTTTAGGTTTAATAAGGTATTTGCACAAAAGATTGAACCGCAAATGTTTCGCAAACGTACTTTTACTAACTAATGAGTAACTTTTTTCTAAATCATGTATTAACAAAGTACACAACATATTAAAAGTAACAATTTTACAAGTTTTACTAAACACTATATTCAAAGGAATAACTGACACTAATGGTCAATATGAAACTTATAAAAATACGGTTAAACTAACGCAATTGGAAAATAATCATTTACCAAGACATAAGATTCATATATTTACAAAAACATTAAAAAATCTCTAACATACGTATTAAATAAGATATACATGCGCATACTAAAAAATATTTAAGCAGAAATGCACTTACTTAATTACTTGAATGATTGCTAAAATACATCCTCACTGCATTTTCGTAATGTGAATGTATAAACCTTTAAACTATTTAAAATTAGTATAAGCGATCGAAAAACACGTCTTCTAACCACCCCAGACAACGTACAAATGTCTTTTTTCATATAAAAATTGTCTTATCTGAAGAGAAAACCGGTTCTGTGTAACCTTGAAATCACCTTTAGATAAGAGATGACGTGTACGCTTCTGATTGGTTGTAGAATGTATGATGCAATATCTACATGGTTAGGCATGTTTTAAGGAAGAGGGCGCTTGGATGATCACATGATTGCTTTGAACCAATCGGAAAGTAGGCTTGTATCTATGTTTGATAAGCTAGCAGGGAACTTTGAATGCTTGTTCTAAAACATTTTACGCTGAGGTTACCTGCTGTTAAGTTGTGTTGCGTTGTAGTTCTTAAAAGTGTCTTTGCCTGAATTGATCGAAAATAACTTTAACATTGAATACACTCCTGGGTTTTATACTTAAAGTGATGCTGATGTGTTACAGCAAGAATTATTGCAATTGCCTTTTGAGGCAAAACCTTTGAAAATTGATGAAAAGGATACTATTTCGGCACGGAAAGTAATTGCTTTCGCAGATGATGGGATAAATTACAGTTTCTCTGGAGCGACTGTCTCTGTTTTCTCTTGATTACCCATTTTGCAAAAAGTACTCTTGAAGATCTACAGAAAGCAACAAATTATGAATTTAATTTTGTACAAGTGAACTTATGTTCTGACGGACAATCTGAAATTGAAGACTGGAACTACAAAGATTTTTCTCTGGACTTACCATCATGTGCATGCATTGTAAGTTTTGGATCTAAACGAACTTTAGATTTTGAACCACCGAACTGTGAAACCACTACCATTAAATTAGAACATGGTTCAATGTGTAAGATATATCCCCCAATCAAAAAGCTTTTAACGCATGGTATGCCTTCTGAACCTCACGTGACAGAGTCACACATTAACCTAACAATCGCCAAAATGTGCATTCATGAGCCTTCCCCTAAAAGGCCAAAGTTGGATGATTGGACGGACCATCTTTGCCATAGCGTATATGCTTCTGTAAATGGTACATGGCATTTAGAAAGACTTATCTACGTTTCGCTGCACGATGAAAAAACTGACTTGAAGATTCATATTAGACAATTTATCCAAAACGCGCAATTAGACTATATACCAACCAGTTCTGGAATGATAATGCGCCCTTCTACATGGATAGAACTTAGCGAAAAACTTTTGGATTTTAATCTGTGTTATAACAATAGCTCTTTTATTTGTAATAATCAACTATCTGTATTTAATGACGACGGAAAATGCATCTTACAACAAATTTACAAAACCAGAGATTCATTTACGTTAAATCCAATATTTCTAAAACTCTTTAAGTGATCAAGTAAACAGACTTTGTGAAATGAGAAGTGAAATATCAGAACTGCGGATGCTGTAGCTAACAAAGTATGGTTTACGCTCGACATACCTTATATAGCAAGAGATATATATGCGAGAAAAAATGCACATGCATTTATGATGGAAACTTTTTATAAACATTTTCTTAGAATACTATAGAGAGTATCTTCAAAAAGTGCTATTTAATTCATTTTTTCAACTAAAACCTCCTGATTATTTTAATGAAAATAACACCCAATGTGCTATTTCATGATGTATAACTGCTGTGCATGTAAAAACATTAATAACATGATTATGTAGAGCTGCAAGTTTTCTACTGCAATAAGATTTTACTGTCTTACGCATGCTTAGTTATAGATTACTCATGGAAAAGTTATTTTTTTATTTGTGTAAATAGTTTGTGTAATTTAATATACATTGTTGTAAATAAATCAGCTTATATACGAAAAAATTCTGTGTTTTCTTCATGTGTGCACTGATTACTTGTAAAATAAATACTTCTGAAATTTTACTAAAACAAAAAGTGATAAAGGTAACATACTTAGACATGTTTTAAGATTCTCGTTTTATACTTATCTTTTAAATATTGATACTATAAGGTAGAAAGTTACAAATTTTTTTAAAACTACTACTATAAAATTATTAATCTGCTATATAGAAATAAAAGGTTCTTCCGATAAATTCATAAACTTAAGTACGTTAGGTAACTGCGTTGCATGTGAATTCACAACATTACTAATTTTTGATAGCATGTACGTATGTAAAAAGGTATTTTCCCCAATACTTAGTTAAAAAAAAGTATTTAAATGTACATCATATGTTTCACAGT
>JAWZYV010007280.1:0-16038 GCA_038373885.1 Cheiracanthium punctorium
AAATTATCTTTAATGAAATTTTTTTTCCCCATTTGTGTTACCATTTTGAGGGCAAATTGAAAAAAAAAAAAAAAGTTCTGAAATTGGGGACGTTTGGCCCCCAATTTCATACTAAAGTATTGGTGAAATACTAAAGTATTTATTTTGAATCAATCACCCAACTTGAATTTAATACCGTTAAAAAAAAAAAAAAAAAAAAAAATTGGACAAATCAGCTTGGTGTGCCCATTTCTGAAACAAACATTGAGGACGTGTCCATGTTTGAAAATTATAAAAGTTTTTCCACAATTGATGTTTTATCTTTTGGGGGACAAAGTGACAGATATTTGAACATAGAATCGAGAACATGTCCTCGACTTTGAAACAAAACTGCGGACATTTATAATTAATGAAATAATTAACACTAATTTAATAAAAAACTGCAATAATTAAAAATTGTCCCCAATTCCTGTTTTACATTTTGGGGACAATTTGAAAAATGTCCTGAAATTGGGGCTGTCCCCAGAAAATGGGGACGATTGGTCACTTTACCATAAATCGCACAAAATAACAGAAATTGGGGACGTATGGTAAAGTGACTACCACTAATTCAGGTCACCTTAGATTTGACCCCAAAATGTAAAGAAGCAATTGGGGGCAATTTTTAATTAGATTACTGTTAATTATTTCATTAATATAAAATGTCCCCAATTCTGTTTCAAGTTTAAAAATATGGTTACTAGGTATTATGGTTTGTTTGTGGATTAAGGCCGATTGACTGCACTAGGGTCCTAGGCCTATAGAGGGAATGCCCACCGTGCGGGACTTTCTAAGGGATCTTAGCCGGTATTTACGCGAGGTTTCGGAGAAAACCACGGAAAACTCCGAATGGCTAGGTCGACAGGCGTTGTATTTTGGCAGTCGTATTGTATAACCAATCACAGAAGGCAGGTGACAGCACATTGCAGTGGAGCGCATATAAAGTGGACAAACGGCCCCAATTTCTGGATTTTTTTTAGTTTGTCCCTAGAAAGTAACACGGCAACTGGGGACAAAATTTTTAATTAAAATGGCTATTTCTTTCAAATTTTTAAAAAAATCTATCATGTTTCCTTCATTTTATGAATATTGGTTGGTTGGTTTGGGGACATGTGCTTCATCCTGACAGGACGGCTTCGTCCCAGCCAAACAAGGAAAACAGAAGAGGTATTACTATCCCTTCATCGGGGCTTCTAATAATTCCAGGGACCATATCAAATCCATATCGCCAACAAACATATTTCATACAACAGACAAGAAGCCAAAAACCAGGCTAGAACTAAAATAAAAAAGGACCCTGAGCTACCCGGGTGACTCCCGGGCTCAAGAATTGTGTCAGTGATGAAGAAGACAGCATGAAGCCATGCATAAGAAATGAGAGAGGCGGAGCCTCTCATATAAAAACTCAAGCCCGTCGACTTCAAACTCAGAAGCCGACAGCGGCAGAAGAAAAGCGGGCGAATGCCCGCAAGGCTTTCCTACTAGGAGTCACTTTCCCCATAATTAGGGAATAATCGGCGGAGCTGGGGATGTTAAGAGGCCTCTCTACTCACGGAAAAAATCACAAACGGTGGCTTCCTCTGAGATGCTCTGGAAATTGGGAAAGAGGGGAAAGCAATCTGTGACAGTTTTATTACTCTCTTGACCACACCTCTAGTCTTCATCTTACAGAAGACCCCCAGGAGTGAGGGGGCACACACAACAACCCCTGTTCCTCCTAGTTGTTTGGAAATAAGCTATTCATTATCACTTCCGTTTGAGAACTTGGACTGTATGGGATTTTTTCTTTTTACTATAAAAATGAGTAGTTTAAATGTTCTAAATATCACTTTGTTTGAAATGATTTTAAAATACTGAATATACACAAACACGACTCCGTAAAAATGTATATTTATGGAGGGATGTTTAATATATACTGTAGTATCAAAATATAATGTATATTATATAGCATAGTATTCTTTCAAATTATATTTATTCATGAAAACAACAACAATAATAATAAAATATTCAAAGTAACAATATTATGATTTGTGTGTGCATATATTAAAATACTGAATAAAATTTCCATTAGAAGTCAAATTAAGTAACATAAAAATATTACACATTATCTGCAATTCTGTTAGACAAAAAAGAGCGGTTTTTTTTCCATTTTTTAATACGCATTCATGTTTTTATTTCAGAAATTGAAATGTGAAAATACAAGATTTTTAATAGCTCTTTTATTCAACAAGATAATATAAAGGTCATTACAAGAGACAATTAGATAGTTTATGATATCAATTATACCTCCATCCTCTCTCCTTCGAAAAAAAAAAAAAAAAAAAAAGAGAGGGAGGGGAGACAGAAAAGAGAGAGAGAACGAAAAGAAAAAAGAACACAATTATTGATCGAACAAAACGCACCGCCCCCCGCCTCCGAGAAAAAAGAAATTAATGTAAAATATCCTATTTTACTTCCATAAAATAGATGTATTTGTCAATCTTCTAATTAACCGCCCCCACAGACAAACTAATCGTTCACCCCCCCCCGACAAACTTGTATTAATCCGCCACTGACAAAACGATCTATCTGTGGTTGCTATTTCATAAAAACAGTGGTCTAAAGAGATAAGTAATAAACGGTACAGGCACATTTTAGATTACGTTTTTGGCAGTAAAATTATAATTGTGAAAAATAACAAACTCAATTTTGTTTTGTTTGTTTGTGGGATTACGGCCGATTAGCTACGCGTGGGCTCTAGGCCGATGGGTGGGGTGCCCTCCGTGGGGGTCTTTCTAAGGGGTCCTAACCCGTATTTACGCTAAGTTTCGGAGAAAACCACGGAAAACTCCGAACGGTTAGGTCGACGGGCGCGCGATGGGACCCGAACTCGAGACCTTCATACTTCGCCAGTCTACCATTTCCAGTGGCATAACCACTGTGCCATGGTGAGGTCCAAACTCAATTTTCAAATCAAATACTTTAAAAAAGAATTAATTATTAATTTTAAAAATCTGATAAACACTACAAATTATACATAATTTTATCACAAATTAAGATAATGAAAAGAAATTGCGCCCAAAAATTACTATACTGATTACAAAATTAACACTCGAAATATAGGGACAACTAATTCACAGTATGACTTATTTTTAATACTGTTGCGCTTTCATCAGTCTTTTTTTCCCCCCTGTTCTCGATATTTACTTCGTCTAGAGAGACAAGTAGTAAATTGTGCCTCTGTACATTTTATATTTTCCCTATATTAATTTCCATCATTATTTTCTAAATGCCAAACTCAGTTTTCAAATCGAATGTGCTTAGAAAAAAAAAAAAAAAAAAAAAAAAAACCTTTTAAAATCAAATAAACAAGTTGTACTATGCAAAAGAACTATTTATCACAAACCAATGAAAGGGAATTGCGCACAAAAATTATTATAAAGGTTGCAAAACTGACAGTTAAAAATTTCTTTCTGAAATAAAATATAAAATTATATAGACAACTAATTCACACCAAATATTTATTTTTAATGCTATTGCACTTCGGGATTTTTATTTTCCGAACATGTACCATCTAAGGAAAGTATTGTAATCATGAAAAAAATTGGCTTCGAGATTTTGGTGTATTGACACGTTTTGAGGTCTTCTGAATTCAGTTATGCTGTTTTTTACGAGATGTGTGTGTGTGTGTGAACACGATAGCTCCTAAACGGAGCATTCGATTGAGCTCAAATTGGGTATATGTGTTATAAGCCACCGTCACAAGCAGAGCCTTATTATCGCATGGGCAGATCGGGACTTTGCCCAGGGCCCCGGCTCGAGAAGGCCCCCAATTTCAAATATTGTTCTGAAATATATCAAAATTTTATGAAAAATAAAACAAATTTCATAGAATGGGGGCCCCCAAAATCATCAATGCCCGGCGCCCCCGCTGGTCATAATCAGGTTCTGGTCACAAGACCGGTATTGATTTTGGTGTATATAGGACCTATAGTTTTTCTACAGGGCTAAAGATTTCTTTTACATTATGGCCTATGGGGGGAAATTCTTGAAAGTGCGCTAGCGTTTAAACGGTACATTCGATTGTGCTCTAATTGGAAATATTTGTTATAAACCACCATCGTAAGACCGTTATTGATTTTGATGTTTATAGGACTTATAGCTTTTCTGCGGGGCTAGGACAAATATTTCTTTTACATTATGGCCTACGGGGAGAAAGTCTTGAAAGTGCGCTAGCGTTTAAATGGTGCATTCGATTGAGTTTCAATTTGGTATACGTATATGTTTGAATTATTCATCGATTAAAATTTATTTAAATGATTGGTAATGATCTTAATCATAAGTGTTCGGAAAGTCGAGTGGAGTCACTCCAGATTTTTTTTTTTTTTCTGTTCTCTATATTTAATTGGTGTATAGCAGGGTTGTCTAACATATGGCCCGCCGATTGTTTGAATCCTGCCCACTTACTTCTTTTTGAAAATCGCAGAAACAGTCTAGCAATCCTTTTTAGTAGTATTTCAAGTGGAAAAGCAAATAGTTCCAAGAAATGCTGTGGAGAATAAACTTAAATTCTGAGAATGCTATTAAGATCAGTTTTTGATTGTTGAAGAAATTGCGAAGGGGGAGACAAACCTTTATCTGATAGAAATTTTGTAAAAGACTACTCGAGCCTATTTACATCTGTCTCTTTTACTGTGTCTCATATTGCTGTGAGCAGCTATTTTCAAGGATGAAAACCGTGAAAACGAGATCTAGGTTTCTTTTGACCGAGGAACATCTTGTAGGAATTTTGCGTTAGCTATGTCAAGTGTACAGGCAGACATTGACTATTCGTTATGCAAGAGTAATGCCAACCCTCACATAATTCTATGTTTGGATGTAATGAAAATAAATGCGGTAATATAACGGGGTTTCTACAGACCTGGAAAGTCAGGGAATATCAGAGAAAGTCAGGGATTTTGGAAAAAAGTCAGGGAAATTTGAAGAAATTGAAGAAAGGTCAGGGAAATGCAAGAATATGCGGCAAAATCAAGAAAATACTTCTTGTTCGAACCTAATTGTAGAAACTGTTTTATTTTCATTTTCTTATTTAACCTTATAAATAATTTTAAAATGTGTCCTTTATGAACATATCTTCTTCAGTTGAAATATGCTTAACTTGATCCTAAATTGTTATCAAACATGGTTTTTGTTAGAATCCAGTGATGTCAAATAATATTTTTGTGTATATTGATTTTATTATTATTATTATTTGTAAAAAAAGGGACAAAATATATAAACAGTTATTAATTAAAGGATGTAAAATTAAAAATAGAAACGCAAAATTAAGGAAAGCACGCTATTTAAAAAGTCAGGGAAGAGCATGATAGACGTCAGGGAAACAAAAGCTGTGAAATCCGTAGAAACCCTGTAAAAAAATGTAAGAAATTTTAATACCCAATTTTACGAATTATTTGTAATGTGTTTATTTTGTGGAACTCGTAAGGAAGGATTTATGATCACCACTTTAACGTCTTATCCTCAACTAGCATCCTCTTAATTTTTGAACTGGATTAAAAAATTGTGTTTTCCAAAAGTAAAATACGACCCTGTGGACTATCAACTACATCATTTCATAGAACTCCGTAGACACAAAACACAGTATTTACAGTACATAAAAATATTTACATTGCATGTGCTGAGAAAAAAAATATCAAACAAAACCTTAGGGAAAAAAAGCCGCTATTCTGGTTTAAATTCCGAAGATAACTATACTACCAATAAGTTGTAAACAAATAAGATAAATCAAGGGGTGCTGGTTTCACATCAGCTGTTTGTAATGTATAACATACAATAAATGAATTGGATTAAAAATGAGTTTTCTGAAAGTAAAATATGACCCTCTGAACCAGTGGCGTCAATTTTCAACTTAACTATTACGCATTTTAACACAAAGTTATGTCTATAACCCCCCCCCCCCTCGAAGGAAGTCTGCATACGCCACTGCTCTGAACTATCAACTGCATCATTTCATAGAACTCCGTATTAGACACTCACATAAAGCGCAGTATTTACAGTACATAAAAATACACTTATTTACATTGCATTTGCTGAAAGAAAAAAATACCATACAATACCATACAAAAAAAAAAGGCTATAGATGGTTTTAATTTAATTTCTTGTTAATTTTTTTAAAATCTTTTTTATCTTCATTATGTTTAATTGCGTCAATAATGTAAAAAGGATTTCTGAATCGAAGAGACATTTTGTAAGGTGGATCAATGAGCTCCGAGAGAATGCACACTGCTCAAAGCAAGTATTCGACAGACTTGAGAGCAGTAAAATAACAACACTTTTTACTACAAAAGGCTATGCAAAAAGGGGAACTGGAAGGACCAGAAAATTGATTTTATTACAGATAAACAACCACACAAACAGAAAGTTGAAATTCGTGTGACGCCCCTCCAGGTAAGCAGTGTCGGCACTGGGAGATGGAAATGGTTTTCTTTCCAGAGAACCCCCCACCATTGGGTCCTCATTAGTGAAGGGGACCAAATAAACCGCCACCAAACCCATCAAAACCAACCGCGCCAAAAACTAAAGGTTACCGAACAACGTTGGGGTGGGGATGAAAAATTCCGCGTCGTTCTGAAATCATGCTACAATTAATCAGGGGGGGGGGGGGGGGGGGGGGGGGGGGGGGGGGGGGGGGGGGGGGG
The DNA here is from genome assembly GCA_038373885.1 of Cheiracanthium punctorium. Lineage (NCBI taxonomy): Eukaryota > Metazoa > Arthropoda > Arachnida > Araneae > Cheiracanthiidae > Cheiracanthium > Cheiracanthium punctorium. The sequence goes on from JAWZYV010007280.1 coordinate 6,696, forward strand.
GGGGGGGGTGGGGGGCGGGGGGGGGGGGGGGGGGGGAGTGGGGGGAGGGTAGGAGGGGACCGGGGGGGGGGGTGGGGGGGGGGGGGGGGGGGGAGGGGGGGGGGGGTGGGGGTTGGGGGGGGGGGGGGGGGGGGGGGAGGGCGGGGGGCTTGTTTTAGATTGGAAAAAGATTACGGAGAAAAAGTTTGTCCCATTTAAAAAGCAGGGGAGGAGAGGCGCGTCGAAAAAAGCAAATTAAAAAAGTGAGATGGCCTATACAATTCTATTACGACGCCGAGTATAAAATTTTTGCTAAAGAAGCGGATTTTGAAAAATAAACGGAATCGTCCCAAATGAAAATCAAACGGTCGTAAAGCGGCCTTTGAGTAAGCAGTATCGCGCAAGCAATATCCCCCTGTTAACACAAAGAATCCGCTAAGCTTAAACCCCCCCACAAACATGAAATCCCGTGCTCACAAATCCATCGCCACGCTCCGAACAACTCCCGCCAAAATCCCCACGTCTTCCCCCAAACACATTACAACTCCCTACTCCCACCACCTCTAATCTTTCGCGTCCATACTCCCCACGATCAACTGCTTAACACTCCGTCGCCCAATAAACAATGACCTAACCAGCGTGTGCCCCCCTCACATGTTGCCCGTGGAAACCTCCGCAAGCCGAGTATTATCTAGGGCCACTATAACTCTTGCATAAAACCGAAAGGGTTGTGCGGTGTGGGCGGGTCGTTGAATAAACAACCCTAGTTTTCCGTTCCGAAGAAGAAGGCGAAAAAGACGCAAGTGCGGAACCCAGTACAAAAGTTGGTATCCAGGTAGTTGATCCATGATAAAACGGAGCGAAGCGTCCAATATCGAAGAGCCGGGAGCCCCCACCAACCTTCATTTTGCCCCCGGAAATACTGTGCCGCACCTGTTAACGAGCGCGGTTTTTAAGAGGACCGCCACCTAGCTACAGTCAGAGTAACAAATCCGAGGTAGGCCTAGAATAATTTAAACCATTGTGCATGTACCACCGGCGGCGTGCGGGTCCGTAGAGAGGGTGCTCATAGTTTTTTGTGGCCCTGGTAGTCCCCTGTGTATTTATTATCCAGGCCTAATCAGGTCTCCACCCGCCAGTTAGTTGCGTATGTAGACAATAATAATCCCTCGTGGGATATCTATTTTAGCGGCGGACAGTTTTATAAGGGGCCGTTTTTACGACGCGAGCCAGAACCCTGTCCAGGGCCTGCTCCTTCGGGATGGGGATACCTTTGTGCCCAGGGCAACCACAACCAAAGTGGAAAACACATGAACCTTGGTCCAATTTAATTCTCTAACTTATCATTTTCCCTGTATGTGGTCAATGATAAGAACCCATTAGTCCTCCCCCTTGCCTGCTACCCAGCCGAACCGTTGTTCATCGCCGAGTCCTGGCCGCTGTCTGCGAGGCCCTCCTAACAAGAAAAACAAACTGACAGTAAGGGAAAAACAACTATGCACCCGAACTAGCGAGTCGAGTAACAGCCACGCAGATAGCGAGGGCCTCATCAGTGGAAGACCATTCGGAAACCTAATGTGTCTTTCAAGGATAACACCATTAGGAACTTAAAATAGGCATCCTTGAACCAGGCCCCCCGCCGGGCTAAGCTACTGGCAAGCGGAACCACGGACGGTTTAAGTCACTGGTGTCCCCCCCCCCTATTGGGCACTGGCCAGCCGTTAAGCAATTATTACCATTAGTGTGTCAATTGTCCAGCGCAAGAATCGTACCATTTCGTTCCAGGCTCCCCGCACCCACACACACAATGTTTTGGGCGGGAATATACAATATGGATAATGCAACGCCCAAGGCCCACCCTTTGGAAAACGATCACCCACATTTAGGGTAAGGGACCCCAGTGGGAGGAAGGGCCAGGAAAACAAAATCTTGTTCCCCAGTATTTGCGCACAGCCTATACACTTGACCGCCCCACTACTCCCAACCGCCGCTACCCTCCACTGGCTGGTGTTATCCCGATCTTAAACCTATCCATTTGCTCCCGGTTGCCGCCGTCGCTCCCACAACAAGTAAATTTATACACGCCCCCTATACACAAAGAATGCCCGTTCGAAAAAGCAAAGATAGCCGGGGTGCCTTGATACCCCATACAAGTTCTTTCGTTTATCACTGAAAAGGCCGGGGGGGGGCAGCCATGGAGGGATGGCCCCCCCGCCAGCCCTACCCCCTCCCCCCCTGAGAATGGGGGAAAAAAGGGGGAGATCCAATTTCCGTGTGAGTCCCCCCGTCGCCCACGCGGGACGGCAGCGTTGTTAAGATGAGCTTCCCAAATGTCTTTAATCACAGAAGGGATGGCCGTTTGAGAAAAAAGGGGGCCAGAACGTATTTCATACCCGTAGTAAGACCTTCTTAATTTATGGCATTGAACCCCCCTATACAGAGCAAAAGTGAGTGGGTTATACTAAATTCCACGGTCGCTAGCCACGGCGAGAACAAAAGTGCTAGCGAAGCACCTTAGGTAAAGAAACGCCTTTTTGAACGCTGTTTAGCACAACGCAGATACCTGAGAAATGGGATGGGGTTAATGGACAGGTTTAATTTCTGAGGTTCCTGTCCTACTCATTCAAGCCATTGACCTCTGAAACGCCCATAACCCATGAAATTCTAGCCGTGGTATTTCCAAGTATTTCTTTGACCCAAGACTTTCGAGGCGGAGAGGGGGCCCCCGGGAAATACCGCGTTTTTTTCCCGGAGATTGACGATTTTATCGCTACGCTATTGCCCATTAGATAATTATTTAAGCTCATCTTTTGCAAATTGCACCATTTGGGTAAAAATCCTGTTGAGGCACTTTTCAAGCCCCAAACCACCCCTCTCGCACATCAGTTCTACAACGTGCCCCCCAGTAGCAAATTAAACGACAATGCAGCGTGTCCCGCCGCGTAAACATGTCAACAAGCCGGACCACCCCATCCTCCTACGAACTTGCGAATAGTTAATCCCTTAATCGAACAACGCCCTAAAGAGGCAGTTGCAGAAGAGAAACCGCTTCCCCACTTGAAAGGCGACTGCGGCCCTGAGAGACAAAGTCTCTGATATCTGAACATAGTCCCAATTTTCTCTTATTTCCTTCCCACCGCACCACTTTATAATCCTACTAGTGTTGCTCAGAAACAAAAGGCGCATCCCACAGCGGACCCAATTTTGTATATGTATTCCCCTCGTAAATGCCCCATAGATACCGCCATTTTATGAGGATGAGTGCCCCCCCCCCCTTTCCAATCCCCAAACATCCAGAACGCTTTGCAACCAACGATGCTGTCCTTGTGAGTGGAAAATCCGAAGCGCCGCCGAGAACCTTAATGTGTAATTCCGCTTTCCCCCTGTCAGCTCGTGAGGCAAACCGATAATCATTTAATAAGTACATATCCCCAAGGATGTGGCAGAGGGTGCTCAATTGGATGGGAGCAATCGGGCCCCGCGGACAAAGGCAAGATGCCCCAAAAAGAGCCCATGTAGGCTGGCCAGCCACCCGTGGACCAGCCGGGCAACAGCGCCAGACCCCCAAATCGCACCAAACCGGACGAGAGCATTAAGTCCCTAACGCACAGCCAGTTAGTATTGTGCCACACCAGCCATGAGGTTAAGGTTGATCGGTCCTATCAGGACCCAGTACCCTGGCCCTCGCCAGGCTGTCGTTAGGTCCATGAAAACGATCGCCCCTGTCACATCACATGGAATCGTTGTGATATCCCCCCGCCATCAGTCTCCACCGATACCTGGTGCCTACCTCACCAATTTGTTTACCAGGCGAGGAAGTCGTTTTTTGCAAGAGACCACCCGGAATAACCCCCCCATAAAAGAATCGCCTTTTGAGGCCTTGCGGAGGAGAAGGCGCCTTTGAATTGTAGCAGTTTTGCAGAGATTCCGCCCCGTCAGGCCCGGGGGTTTGATGTTCCCATGAGTTGATTAGTACCACACTCAACGGTCGGCGTATATCCCAGTTTTTTTAATTTTTCAGCGTGTGTCCCCCGGGTGTGAAACCCCGCCCCAGGTGCACCCACCTTCACTACGTCCAGTACTTGCAGAAGGCCGATGGCCTCAGTAAATTACAAAATATCCAGCTCTAAGGAATGAGGGAGTGCCCCTGGGGCCCTGGTCCCGCGCCTGGCCGCCAAATAGGAAATGCGGACTGAAACTGAAGAACGTTTCGCCAGGGCCGGAGACTCCTCTCTACGGGAAGAAAGCCCCCCTTTCCCAATATCTTAAAGATGTGGCCCCACCTGTAGAAGCAAACAGCTATTTCGGCAACGAAGGAGTCCCAATAAGCATCTGGAAAGTTGACTATAGTTTATGTTTGCGGAGCCTTGCGGCGCGGCCCGCTTGTGTTTTTTTAGTTTCGATTTTTGTTTTTTTTTTTTCTTTATTTTTTTCCAAAAGATCAATGGAAGCAAATGAGCGCGGGCCAAACCTGGAACCCATCTCCTCTTTTGTGTGCCAAGAAGGTAAACCGACACGTAGCATCCCCTCCAAGGGGGGTTGGTACGACGGGCCGCCGAGGCACCTTAACTTACTCCTTGGTTTTCCCCGACATCGCTCTGTATTGACCTTTGCTGGGAGAGCCCGCACCCTAGGACGAGGGGTTTAATAGTTTTTGAAAGAAGAGAAAAGAATCCCCCGATCCATACAAGCAATTGAAGCCTCACTTGTTACAAATAGCTACACCACCGCGTTTTTCGAGGAAAGAACAAACTGGAGGGCTTTCCACATTTCCACATGACAGGTTATATGGTGGGGGTCTCCCGAATCAAAGGTGTCCCGGCAGACGTAAGTAAAGATACAAATAACTTTTGGATGGGTGTTAAACTTCAGGGGAAAAGACCATAAGTGAGCAACGCCTGTGATGGGGACAACGTGGGGGGGTGCCCACAGCCCCCCTTGTAGCCTGCGTCGGCCAATCATATTCTTATCAGAATGCATCCATGTCTTGGTACCTGGTATAACCCCAGACCAACAGAGACGAACCGTACATGTTTCCAATTAATTGGGAGTGAAGTGACCAGTTCCAGAAATGTTCAAGTGGTTAAAAATCCCCTAAAATGATACAGGTGGGATGATCAAATGGAAGCTATAATAATCTCATCACAAATCACACACAACCACACTCCCTTTCGTACTAAAAATTCCCAAGGTAATAGAAAGCTTGATTATAGGTGGACCCAAAAACCAACGGTTCTTCAGAGCGAAACACCTTAGTGAACACCAAGAGTCTCAGAGGTCATCAGGACCCTGGGGAGAGAAATTTGGTAAACGAAATCCATACCTTGGAGCCCGGACAAGCAAGTTGGGAGTCCAACAAAGCAAAAACCGCCCCCCCTGGTCCCCACCCCCTGGCCATGCAGGTCAATCTTGTTCTATAAAATTGATCATATTCGGGATATGCCGAAAATAGAGTGGTTTGTACCTTGAGGGAAAAGTTTCCCTGGAAGAGACCAGAAAATAACCCGAGGGTTTTTTAGACAAAAAGTGGGTCGAGGATACGAAGGCCAGTGGGGGGCCCGTTTTTTGACCCGAAGAGAACTAACCAATTACCCCAATGCACATAAAATGAAACCGCTGAACGCAATCGATAAACAAAAACCGGATTTGGAGCAAGATGAGGCACCAAACAGACCCTGGGCAACTGGCAAAAAACCAAGGCAAACCACTGAGCCAACTAACTTAACTCGTCCCCGAATGGTAGAAGGCCTGGGCCAGTGTTACCAAAGTTAGAGATGGCATAGGGCGGAATGAAAACAAAAAAACGCTTCATTTTCTCAGTTGGCGAAGCAAAATTCCATAGACCTAAAAGACTCACTTTCCCAGGGGGGTTTAAAAACCTAGAAGGGTGACGGCCGCTGTTTTTTTCCTTAACGTGACTGGTATTACCCTTGGATTTTTGATATTATTCACGGGAGAAATTTATCCCTTGGAGACCCACAACAGCTTGTTTAAAACGGTAAATTAGCGACCGTTTTCCCAAATGGAATCTATTGAAAGCTATGTAGCTTGGACTGTTTCCAGGAGCTTTCCGGAAAACACTCTAGTCCAATATTGTTTCAGAAAAACGTCACTGTAAGTGGTGTTTTGTAGGGGTCCCTGGGATTGATAGGTAACATTACAATCCGAAGAGGAAGCAGGGGGGTTACTTTTATTCTTGGCTTCATCAGGGCCCGTTGACAATCCTACCTCTCAACAAGACAACAAAAAACAACACCAAACAACCGTTCGGTGATTCCTGGCCCACTGCTGTCTGCGTCCCGTTGACCGCGGCCCTGAAGCCAATAACCAGTACCCCCCACCTTTCCGGATTCGCATGTATACCTAAATCAACCAACAAAACAACACTACAGACGTGTTATCAGACAATATTACTAGCGGTGTATATCATCCAGAGCTACCCCCTGGAAGTCACCAGCTACAAGGCTGGTTCAATAGCTCAATGGAAACGGTCACGCGTAATACGTTTTAAACAAGCTGATGAGGAGCTACCAATAAAATCTCCCCGATAAAATTCAGTAACCCTTCGTAAAGGTAAAAGAACCCGCGTGTGTGCCTCTTCCCGGGTCGTGTCGTTCCCCCTATGAGTACCCCTGGAAGTGAGGTCTGATTAGTCCCAAAGGAATTTGCCGACTGTCCTGAAAGAGAAGCGTGTATGATATTTCACCGCCCTCGATGCCAGACTTAAATCTTTCGGTAACATCTGGCCCAGCACTCCCACTTCCCGGGAAGTGTAGGTTGGGCTTCAGTTGGTTTTGCCTTAGGTTTGTTTGTGCCAGTTATGCCCCCCCGTTTGTGGGTACTCCTGTTGCTCCAATCCGTTTGTTGTTTCGTTGCGTTCAGCGGTTTTCATTTTAGTGCATTGGAATTGTCGTTCTCTTCGTCAAAACGGCCACTGGCTTCGTATCGTCCCCTTTGTTAACTCGGTTATTATCTGTCTTTAGGAAACTTTTCTCAACGACACCTCTATTTTCGCCTTATCGAATATGATCATTTATAGAAAAGATAGACCTGCTGGCAGGGGGGGGGTTTGCTCACTGCTGTCCGCTCCAAGTATGCTTCGTACCAAATTTCTCTCCCCCAGGGTCCTGATGACTCTGAGACTCTTGGTGTCAAAGTGTTCGCTGAGAACCGTTGGGTCACTATAATCAACGTCTACTCACCTTCGGGTAATTTTAACGAAGGGTGGTATGATGAGATTATTAGCTCCATTGACCATCCCTTTATCATTTTAGGGGATTTTAACTTGAACATCCTGAACTGCCTTCCTCCCATTAATTGGAATGTACGTCGTCTCTTTGACTGGGTTACCAGTCAGCATGTATGCATTCTGAATACTGATTGTCCGACGCGCACAGTGGCTGGTCACCCCCCTTCCCCCCTTGATCTCACCATGGTCTCCCCTGAGTTACACCAAAGTATGTCATACTACGTCCATCCGGACACCTTTGATTCGGACCACCATCCTGTCATCGTGTCTGTGAGGACTCGTGGATGTGAGCCCTCAGTGTCTTCCTCGAAAACGGCGGTGAAGTGGGCTAATGCTAGTAAGGATCTGGATTCTCTTCTTCAAACTAATTACCCCTCGTCCTATAGTGCGCTCCCCCAGCTAAGTCAACAGGCGATGTCGGAAAACAAGTATAAGTTAGGTGCTCGGCGCCCGTCTTACCCCCCTTGGTGGGATGCTACGTGTCGGTACCTTCTTGGCCAAAAGAGGAGATTCCGCAGGCTTTCCCGCGCTCATTGCTCCATTGATTTTTGGAAAAAACACAAGCAGGCCGCGGCTAGGCTCCGCAAACATATAAAAGTCACTTCCAGATGCTATTGGGACTCCTTGTGCCGAAATAGCTGCTCTAGTGGCCACATCTTTAAGATATTGAAGGGGCTTTCTCGTAGAGAGTCTCCGCCAGGAGATAACGTTCTCAGGAGTCCGCATCCTATTGCGGCCAGCGCTGACCAGGCCCAGGCCTTCCTTAACGAATTTAGTAATTATGAGGCCCATCGGCCTCTTCCGTATGACCTTAGTGAAGGGGATCCTGTTCTGGACACCCCTTTCACGCTGAATGAACTGGATACCGCGTTGAGTAAAACTCGGAACACAACCCTCGGGCATGACGGAATCTCTGCAAAACTGCTAAAAGGCCTCTCCTCCGCAAGCACAGGCATCTTTTTGGACCTGTTCAACTCTCTCCTGGAAAATGGTGAGGTGCCCGACTCTTGGAATCTGGGTACAATTATCCCTGTTCGAAAACCTGGAAAACCCGCTCATTTAACTGGGTCCTATAGACCTATCACCTTAACCTCGGTGTGTGCAAAGGTGTTCGAAAGAATACTGCTTCGTCGTTTGGTGATTTGGGCTGGCGCTCGCAACCTGTTTCAGCCCACCCATTTTGGGTTCATGCCTTCCCATGATTGCACCACTGCCCTCTGCAACTTGGTAAATGACATACATATTGCTCGAGCTGCCCGGAATTCATTATGGTTCTCAGCCTCGATATCAAAGCAGCATATGATAGCGTCTGGATTGATGGCTCATCCATAAAATGGCCAGTATGGGCATTAGAGAGAAAATTGGTCGCTGGATCGCCTTGTTTCTGAGCAACCGTAGGATTCAAGTGCGGTGGAAATTGACTATGTCGCATCAGAGACCTTGCTCTCAGGCGTCCCTCAGGGAGCGTTCTTTCTCCCTTCCTCTTTATGCTGTACATAAGTGATATCTTCGAAGTCGTCGAGGATGGGTCCGGTTGAATGTTTACGCGGACGACATTGTCGTTTATGCAAATGGCCTGATGAAAACAGAGTTCGTAGAAAGTTGCAAACCGTGCTCAACAGGATTACCCAATGGTGCAATGCAAATGAGCTTAAAATCTCTCAAGGTAAATGCGTAGCGATAAACTTCTCTCGGAAACGCGATCCCGGCCCTCCGCTCGAAGTCTTGGTCAAGAAATACCTTGGAATACCACGGCTAGATTTCTGGTATTTGGCTGAGTAGAAACCTGTCCTTTAACCACCATTTCTCGTATCTGCGTGCTAAAGCGTTCAAAAGGCTTAATTACCTTAAGGCTATCGCTAGCACTTCTCGTGGCGTGAATAGTAACCACATGCTCTGTATAGTTAATGCCATAATTAGAAGTCTTCTAGAATACGCCTGCCCCCTTTTTTTCAACGTCCCTCCCTCTGTGATTAACACTTTGGAAGTCATCTACAACGCTGCGCTCTGCGTGGCGACTGGACTCCCGAAATGGACCCCCATCCCCATTCTCAGGAGGAGGCTGGGCCTCCTCCATGGCTGCCCGCCTTTCCTATCTAACGAAGAAATTATCAT